>OZ057400.1:114666512-114799012 GCA_964056695.1 Melieria picta
TAATTGATTTATTAATTTTTTATTTATGGATTTATTGATTTATTGATTTATTTATTTATTTATTTATTTATTTATTTATTTGTTTATTTATTTATTTATTTATTTATTTTTTTAATTATTTATTTATTTATTTATTTAATTATTTATTTATTTATTTATTTAGCTATTTATTTATTTATTTATTGATTTATTGATTTATTTATTTAATTATTTATTTATTTATCTACAATTAGGAAATTTGGGGCACTATTCGGTTTACACTTAAGAATAAATAATATTTAAATAAGTCACTTCAGTTCCACAAAAAACTGCTTCTTTCCCTCTCTTACTTATTTTCTAGTCAGTTCTTCTCCATAATATTAGTAATTTTTACACTTTTTTCTACATCAGAACCACTCAACAACTCTTCTTCCTTTTTAATTTTCTCTCTTATTTTATAATGCTGATGACGGTAATGCTCTCGGCGATGCTGATGCTGTCGACAGTGAAGACGATGATATCGTTTTAAAAGCTCGTAGTGGAAATAACGTTGACGTTAGTTTCTGTCATGTTGCTGGTAAAATGTAATATTGCACCAACATCAGCTGCTGCAGCTGAAGTGTTCATAAACCACATGCAATCACTACGAAACGCTCTCACACACACGCACACACACAAACAATGATGTGTGCATGTGCCCACATTTAAATGTCTTACCACACAATGTTCATAAGTATTACATTATGTAATGTGTAATTTGATTACCAACACCGTTATGTTTTCATATGCATTGTTATTGCAGTATTCTTTGATTACCAACACCGATTTGTTGTTCTTGTAAATGGAACCCACACCAATACATCATATTACATTTTTTTTTACAAATTTCAATGCGTAACAATGCAGAAGCGCTGCAACTAGCACTGACAGCATGAGCGTGTTTTATTACAACTCACACACACACACACACATAGGAGTATATATATACACCAACACATACATATATAAGCTGCTGTCTGTACAATTTTCCTAAAATTTATTACAACTTTTTCCGCTGTTGCAGTTTTTTCGCACTAAAAACAAGAAAGTTCAGCACACTAAAAGTTGAGAGCATCAAAAAATGAGCGTAAGTGTGTGTGTGTATTTGGCTGCTGTGTAGGTGCTGATCACTTGGCGTCTGCTACAATATTTTGCCAAACTATTTTAATTGATTTTTGTATGCTGAGTTTTTTACATCAACAACAACAACTGAACGCGTGAAATGGTTTTTCGGAAAAAATTTCCAGATGTAATTTAATTTAAAAATTTTAGTGTGCTGTACATTTGTGTGTGTGTTTGGTGGTGTTTATAAAATACTTGATGCACAAGGACTTTCGTAAAATAGCTGAGCTGACTGACAGGCAATTAAAAAAATGTTCACTTCACATTTTTCTCTGCGACACCTACGTTGTGTATCGGATTTTTGTTCCTATATGAAGATTATAGGAACAACAATAAAAATTAAATTTAAGTTTTTTTATCTATGTGACTTTTAATTATTTCTTATACAAGTAGACATTTTCAATTGTCGACGCTGTGCGGTGTAAATTTAATGTTTATTTTCTGGCACTGTGGGGCGTATGATTGATATGGTTTGACTTGAAAGTATTGAGGGCTCCATAAATAGCAATATTGAGATTTAAGGTTGTTAGAAGTTGGGTGAAAGACGGAAAATGTTTAGTACAGCTGTTTGAGCGAAAGATATCTTTGTTGAAAGCTATGAGTCCTGTGACTTATGATAACTTGTTTTAACTTTTGTTAACTTGTAACTTGTTTTGGTCTCGCAGCTCAACAGTCCGTCTGAGTTATACTTTATTTTCTTTTCAGCGAGTCTATATGAATTTCTGATAAAAAAGTGGCCAAACCACGCTTGAAATATTGTCAGAAACTTACGAGGACTCGACTTTGTCGAAAACGCAAACGTACGAGTGAGCCACCATCAACCACAGAAGTTAATGAGTTTTCTCCTTTTGGCTGTACATTCACCAGTGTTAGTGACGAAAACATTGAAAAAGTTAAAAAAGTTATTCTTGCAGATTGTCAGCCACATCTGATGGAGGTGTCTCGTTAGGATCGGTGAACGGTATATACCACGTTTTGGGCTTAAGACGAGTTGAAGCGCAAACAGCATCGGATTGATGTCGCTAAGGAAATGAATTTTGCAGGCCAAAACGTTATTGACGACATTATTACCGGTGACGAGATATGGTTCTGTGAATATGACAGCGAAACTAACCAACAATCATCGGAATGGCGCTTCTCAAATGAGCCAAACCTCAACCCAAAAAATATCGGCAGAGTCGATCCAAAATAAAGGCTTTGTTGACTGTTTTCTTTGATTGCCCTGGCATGCTCCACTCTGAATTTCTTCCTCTACATCAGACAGTAAAAAAGAGGTGTTACATGAGCTTATTGTAGCGATTGTGGGAAAATTTTCATCGCAAAAGGCCAGAACTGTGAAAAGACAACTCATGGTTTCTTCACTACACAACACATATGCTCACACATCTCAGCTGGTACGTGACTATTTGACCAAAAACAACATTCATACTGTTTCGCAAGCTATTCACTATTCACCCGTCGTGGGTCCTTGTGACTTTTTCTTATTCCTCCTACTCAAGTGAACAGTTCGCGGAAAGTATTTTGAGATAACTGAGGCGATAAATACAAATTCGCACCAATGGCTGAAGGCGATGCGAAAGTCAGATGTTTTCAAGATTAAAGAAAGCAATCGATCATGTGTATTGCTTGCATATAAAAAACATTTAATTTTCAGGCATATTCAGCATTTCATTGTCATGTGAAAGTGAATTCAATTCTATTAGATTAGAATGTGAATTGATTTTACTTTCATATGAAAATAAAATGCATAACATGGCTGTTTATTTCACGCCTAAACGAAACTGAAATTACTTTCTCACCAACCCAATACTATAGTTTCGAAGTGCTTTAAGCTTATTCTTATTCTTCTTCTTCTTTTTATTTTTTCTTCTTCTTCTTCTTTTCTCGCATGACCGTCCTCGATGGACCATTTTTTTTCGCTTTGATCTCCATGAGCCACTAAGGTTGGCCTCTGCGTACAACAGTGCGTATGAGTGACATTGAAGCTTAAAACTAGTGTCCGACCGAAACCACTATTTTGGGCCGAAACCGAAACCGAAACCGAATATTCGGTTTTTTTTTAATATTCGGCCGAAACCGAAACCGAAACTTTCTAGTTGAAATAAAAATCACCATATCAAGCACTTTTTTCAACAAACGAATTTTACATTAAGTAAATAAAGAATAAACAAACAAACATAGCATAAATAAATAAATACTTATTAAAAAAAACAATTTATTCATTTTTTAAAAACGTAAACATGAAAAAATCACCCTTTCGTACCTTACTCGCTAATATTCAAAATTAAATAATTTAATATTATATGCTAAAAAAATAAATTTATTTACATTGGTGGCATCTAAATTATTCCTCCTTTCACTATATATCTGCTACACAATAAAATGTAAAAAATATTCTAGAAAGTTTCGGTTTCGGCTATTCGGCCATTTTTTGGCCGAAACTGAAACCGAAACCACTGATTTGGGCCGAAACCGAAACCGAAACCGAATATTCGGTCGGACACTACTTAAAACCAATTACGTGTTTTGGGTAATAAAACTTGAAATTTGAAGTAATGTGAACTGCATAAATAAAAATTGTGAATAAATTGTGAGAAAAGCATTCAAAAACATTTATTTGTTTTTAGACAATTTTATTTAATTTTAGTTATTTAATTTTTGCTTTGTTTTAATTTTTTGCATTTTGACTTTTATAGAATTTTTAGTTTGGTTTTTTCATAGTACAGAATTTCAATCGAACCTACAAGAATGCAATTTGGCAAGGCTTGTACACAAGTTTTGAGACAAATACCATTCGAAACTAAATTTATGACCTAAGATTTTTGCAACAAACAAATATTTGGGGCGTTTTGGCCATCAAAACTCCAACTTGTGTCACAATTCTACAGCAAAAAAAAAAATTGAATATTTTAATCTTACTACAAGTTGAGCTAATTTTGTTCGTTGTAAAGTACAACAGTTATCTATGTGTCACTGTAAACTTTGTAGTCCCAACTTTATATGTCTTCCACAATTTTATTATCATCCGTTTTCGCAGAAATTGTGCTGAGTCTGCTCAGAGCGATATATGCAACATTTCATACCTTCTTCTAGGCGCGTGTCAATGTACATCAATACATAAGTATTACAAAAACAAGCAAGCCTACCACAATATCAGACATACAGATTTTGTACGTCAACCAGAAGCAACGCCCTTATGACCGCTATGGCAAAATTTAGTAGATGCAGCATTGAGAAATGTATAAAAATAAGAAAAGCTGCCAGCGAAATAGGCAATCAAAATCAGCGTTAAATTATGAAAAGAGCGCAAAAATTTAAATTTATTTTTATGCGCGCTGCATTAAATTGTGCCGAGACACATATACTATATATATAAACATACATATATACATTATACATATTTACTATCTCACTGTTTCATGGCATATTTCTTGGTCACCTTGGCAGTCTTTTGTGTGTGAGTTGGGCGCATTTTCACACATTTTATGTGAATGTCATTTTGTTATTTATTTTTGTTACTTTCGCGTTGCTATTTTTCAGCACATAGAAAAGCTGCTATCGAAGGCAAAACAGTGGAGTGTTTATGTGGCGATTCAAGTCGAGTGTTGAGTGTTAAATATGGAACTTTACTTATATGATTGTGTGCTGTGCGCTTGAGGGCCAGCGAAATCCACTCGCATAGGATTATTTTGGCTTTTCCACTCACATGCACAGACTACGAGCTGCCAATGAAAAAAAAAATAAACATTGTTTAGGTATAGAAAAATATATAAACCAAAATGTATACATATATATGGCACGATTTGCTACAAAACAACATTGTCGTCGTCCATCAGCGCTGCTGGTTTTCGCTTTCTACATCACGTTCTTTTTTTTATGTTGACGCTCTGCGTTGCCGCACATGTGGCATAAATGTTGAATAAGAGGACGAAAAGTTTGTATGTATTTATGGTTTTTATTTTTCGTATTACATTTTAGGTATAGGCTTCGTTTCGTTGGCAAATTGCACATAGGCAGCAAGCTTATGAAGTTACGAAAAAGGCAATGGAAGTATTGCAAAAAAAAAGCAGAAATTATGTTTATGCCACTGCTTGATAAATTCTGACAGCTCAAATTGCTTAACGAATTTGGACTCAACTGAGTGCCGACAAAGTGATGATGAAATACTTAACTCTCATCATTTTCTGCTGCTTACATACAAATGTATAGGCAATTGTCTTTTGAGTTTTTCACTCGAAGCAATATATGTGAATTATTCATTTTTTAAATGATGCGTTCAAAGTGCTTTGAAACTTGACGCATGAAATTGATTTTGCGCTGTTTGGCTGATTCATCGAGTAACCTTGAGGCAGGGTTCAGAGTACAATAGAATATGAACTGAATGAATGTGAAGTAGGAGCTGGAGAGACATTGAAGAGTGAATTTTAATTATTCAAAGAGGATCAGAAAAGTAAATGTTTACTGATTAAAAGAGGATCTGAAGAAGCACTGAAAAAGGAAGACACATGAAAGCACAGGCACCTTATTTGTTTTTTTATGATTATTCTAAGTCGAGTGGGGATTTTAAGTTCTGCGCTAAATGTAACCAAGGAAACACATAGAAATTCATGATTTCAATCCAACTTAACAACTTTTTATTGCCAGTATTATTTGATTTGATGAAATGAAGTTGTCACTCAATGTCACTCAAAATGATGCATCTTAATTGGATATGGTAAAAGGTTGTGTTGCTTTTAAAATGTTAAATTCTGCGATTTTTTTCTCATTTACTACTTTAGAGCCAAAAACCTCAGCGAGACAAATCATTGAGTCAATGACTCCTTACAACTCAACCGATGACTTCAGTTGACCGATTGACCGATACATCAAATTGAATCCTTCTCATTTATTTTACCTTCCAATAAATCTTGCCAGCTAATTCATGCTCCGAGTCAGACATAAAACTTTACATGGCAGCGTAAGAGCGAAATGCAGGTTATTTACTCTTGTAAATTTAAAAGGCCCATTGTAAGTTCTCATACATTAGTGATGGAATTTTCAATCCTGGTGCCAGCCATAAACCAATTTGATTTAATGACGAAACTTTTTTCTCCTTATTTACTCCACTTGTGAGTATAGGACCTCAACAAGGCTAATGCCTGAAGTTGGTTATGTTAATTTGATGATGTGATGTGATGTGATTTGATATGATATGATTTAATGTGATGAAATGTGATGTAGTGTGATATGATGTGACGTGATGTGATGTGATGTGATGTGATGTGATGTGATGTGATGTGATGTGATGTGATCTGATGTGATGTATTGTGATGTGATGTATTGTGATGTGTTGTGATGTGATGTGATGTGATGTGATGTATTGTGGTGTGATGTGATGTGATGTCTTATGATGTGATGTAATGTGATGTCTTGTGATGTAATGTGATGTGATGTGTTATGATGTGATGTATTGTGATGTGTTGTGATGTGATGTTATGTGATGTGATGTGATGTGATGTGATGTGATGCGATGTGATGTGATGCCTTGTGATGTAATGTGATGTGATGTGTTATGATGTGATGTATTGTGATGTGTTGTGATGTGATGTGATGTGATGTTATGTGATTTATTGTGGTGTAATGTGATGTGATGTAATGTGATGTCTTGTGATGTAATGTGATGTGATGTATTGTGATGTGTTGTGATGTGATGTGATGTGATGTGATGTGATGTGATGTGATGTGATGTTATGTGATGTGATGTTATGTGATGTATTTTGATGTGATGTATTGTGATGAGATGTATTGTGATGTGATGTGGTGTGATGTGATTTGATGTGATGTGATGTAATGTAATGTGATGTAATGTGATGTGATGTGATGTGATGTGTTGTGTTGTGATGACTTGTGATGTATTGTGATGTGATGTATTGTGATGTGATATGATGTTATTTGATGTGATGTGTTGGTAGGAAGGAAGGCTACGAGCATAGCCCTCATTCCATACAGGCCATTGAACTGTGCCCAAAGAAAAAGGTAGGAGGGAAGAAAGAGAGCAGAAAAAATCGTAGAAGATGTCAGGGGTCTTTTTTGCTCCCGAACTTCTGGCCTTAGAAGGCCAGGGAGAGAAGCGAATCCTCCTGCTTCTAAAGAATGCTGGACAGTGGCAGATGAAGTATTCTGTGTCTGTGTTCTTGTGTCTACGTCCTCGAGGCAGACTTCAAACAGGCACTGCGTGCATTTCTAGTGCTCTTATTCGTCCAGCAGAGCGATTAATTTGAGAAATTATGAATCGTTTTCGCTTATAAGCCAGAAGCAATTCAACAGTTGAAAGCCTACATTCGACACATTATTGCCGAAATCGAAATAGACCTGAAATGCCGCAAAGAGTTTGTGAAAACAGACCGAAATCATATCCAAACATTATTGCCATAAACACAATGGGTCTCTACTGGCCAATGTGCGCATCATAAGCTTCCACCATAACCTAGCCTAATGACATTAGATTACCTGTAAGATATAACAATTTGTTTTAATATGAAAAAGATTTGTTTATGTATTATTATATTTTGATGTAAAGTTCTCTGCGTCTATTCGCTTTGACACTTAAATGAATGATTCCAAATTATCAACATTTTCTTATTCAAACTCTTAAAGCCCATAGCCTTCAATATGAGTACTGTCTCTTTCCTAGCCTTTTTATATAGATTGGTTCTACTACAGAAGGCATCAGAAACTAAAAAAAAGTCAAATAATTTAATTCCGCAATCCAGCGAAAAGTTTCCAAAAAACTTTCCCCACTTGCATCATTTCGCCACTCATTTTCCTATACATTGTTAACGCTGTAGAAAGCAGTGGCACATTAAATCATTGATTTTATTTTGCGAAAAATTGTTAGCCAACACAAATTAGTAGCTTAAAGCTGAAGCTAGAAAAAAACCAAAAAAATCAACACGAAAATCCACAAAGCAGTAACTAACAAAACAAAAGACCTTCAAAGTAATTTCAAGACCAGAAGCGACACTAGCAGATACAAACCCCCTAAAGAATATTCAAAGAAACAGACAGTAAGAGTGAACAAGGATTTTTGTAGTGGAAGCAGGCAGATAAAAGCGGGACAGATTAAGTAGAAAGAAGGAAAGCTACATCCGCATAGCAACGCAATGGAATAAGAAAAGGTAAAGAACGGTCAAAGCTGGCAAAATTGGGTATTAGCGCCAAGTGAAATGTGTCGGCATGGATGTGGCAGGAGTAGTCGCGGCTACTTTTAAAATCAATCAACTGCAAGTTAACTTTTAGGCGGCAAAACCAGCATTTTGCGTGACTGATTCAATTGATTAAAAACAGAAACTTTTTTTATGAACAAAGTGAACAAGTTAAAGTCGAGTAAAGTTTTAAGCAAAGAATTTAATTTAATTTTTTTTTAAACCAGGAAATTACCACAGTGCGTATGAGCAACATTATTTAATCAAAGTAAAAGAGATATTATTTGTTGAAGTATTGAAAACGTAGAGATGAGAGAAGCAGATCAACACACACACCACCTATTCGTTAATTTCAAAGCCGCTTTTGGGGGCACTAATCGGAGTTGTCTGATATCTGATTTTGGTATCGCCGCCAAACTGATATGGCTGTGTAAAATAACGATGAATGCCGCTGCTAGCTCTGTCAGAATCGAGAAGAACCTCTCCCAACCGTTTGATAGCAAGCGAGGTTTTATACAACCGACCGCCGCGACGGTCGGCGATTAAGTGATTTTTTTAACCTCTGTTATTGTTGACCTTAACAAGCGTGACGTATGTTCCACATCCTCCAGTCTAGAGGTAGAAGCGAGCAAAGTGAGGCTTGCGTTGAATGAGGGCAAGACAAAGTACCTACTGTCAACACACAAAGAATCTTCGCGTGTTAGACATCACGTCACTGTTGTCAGCTGTAATTTCGAAATGGCAAAGGACTATGTCTATCTTGACACCAATTAACAACAAAACAACGTCAGTCTGGAGATCAAACGGAAAACTCCACTCTTATCATCTCAGTCCTTTTGTCGACCACCGATAGAGGTGTTTGCGGGCAGTGGAAGCGCTTTTATCTTTACAAAGAGCTTGTAACTGTTGTGTACTACGGTGACTATGAGTAATACAACTTTATAAATCAAAAGTAAAGGAAAATAACAAAAACCAGCAAATTTGTTCTCTATATATATGCGGCGTATGAGCAATATTAATTAGGAAGAATAACCAAAAAAGACTTTGTTACAAAAAGTTCGTTGCTGTTTGAGCTAATTTGTTCGGCATACATGGCGTGTGAGCAACATCAATTAGAAAGAATAACAAAAAACTATTCTGTTTCAAGATTGCTGTAAAAACAAGTAACACTAATTTGGTTTTTGAGATCACAGGAGTCACGTTTTGTTAAGCTGTTAAAGTCGTATGAGTAACATTAATTAAACACTGCAACAAAAACTACCAATTTCGACAATAGAAACGAAAGTAGAATTAAAAATGCTAACAATTGTTTTAACTAAAATTGAATTTTTATAAAAACGAAGTATTATCGGTGTACAGGGGTGCGTATAAGTAATAAAATTAAAGATGAGAAAAATTTATTATCTTTTTAAATTTTTTTTATCAAAAAATTTAAATTTTCTTTTTTATCAATTTTAAATTTATTTGCTTTTAAAAAGAAAAGAAGCAGTTCTTCATAAAACTTTGAAGTTCTATGAAAAATATTTTATGCGAAAACGCCAAGTTTCAACATTATAAAACAATTTATGACGTGAAAGGCACTTAGATTGCTCGAATTTATTTAAATTAAGATTGAACTTGTATGAAAACGAAGCCATTTTGATGTACAGAGGAGCGTATGAGTAATAAAATTGAACAAAACAGACATGTAAATTCGAAAATTATTTGCATTTGGGACCACAAGAAACGTTTTTGAGAAGATTTTGAAGTTCTATGCAGAATAGTAACTGCAAAAACCACAAGTTTCAACATTACAAAAGAATTTATGTCGCAAAAGGTACTTAGATTGCTCACAGTTGTTTAAATTAATATTGAATTCTTATAAAAACCAAGCAATTTTCATGTACAACAGAGCGTATGAGTAATCATTTCAAACCAACCAATTATTCGAAGCGACAAGAAGCATTTTGGATGAGATTTTTTATTCCATGAATACCATTAACTGCAAAAGCAGTAAGTTTCGACAATACGAAAGAATTTATGACACGAAAAATGTTATACTACAATTATAACTAATGGAATTCTATTTTTTTGTTCATAATTTTATTTAACGCCGAAACTATTGCAATCTTTAAAGATTTCAACTATGCCATATAGAGAAATGAGAAGTTTATTCTATGCACTGATGGCATTTTCAGCTAGCTTGGCCAAAAACAACCGAGCTTTGCTTGGGAATTCCTTCTCGAATAACCTCAGCAACATTTCAACTATTGATATCAGGAAACTTCTACACTGCCGGGATCTTACAAAGTGGATTTAAGATACCAGCCAATTCCAATACAAAATGAGGATCTGACACCAAAACAGCCTTTTATGCTAATTGTTCTACCGAGCTGTGGTGGCAGCTACTCAACCACCTAACCAACATGAATTAATCAGGGGAGAGTATAAGTGTTTTCACTGTATGATGGTTTCGTTTTTCCACTCAAGGGGTATGTGAAGCTAAAGGATCTTACTTTCCCCTATGTGGTAACACAAAGGGCCAATATAAGCGAGTCACGTTGCCACCCCCTTCCAACCGAGCCTGGGGGCGTATAGGCAACAATAGTTTATGTACAATTAAACAAATTTTATGTCTACTAAATTAAGTGGAATTTCTTGACACATTTTAATTGAAAGCATTTGAGTAAAAGCATCACTTATTGTGCACTTCCGTTTAATGTGGTTTAATTTTCATGCCATAATATTTTTATATTATTTTAAAAGGACAATTTAACAAAAGCCTTTTACTTTGTGGTGCTGCGAATTTTCTTTGTGGTTTTATAATATTTTTTTTTTTTATATTTTTTTTTTTTAATAAATTTCCCGGCCTCAGAAGAGTCAAACGCCATGTCAAACGACAAGATTAATGAAGGTAATACAAACGAGGCAAAGAAATGAGTCAATGAAACCAACCCATACCAAACAAACTGTTTTGTAACAAAAACAGTAGATAGCAAAAGAAAGAAATATAGAAGAGGAGAGAGAACGCGCGCAATGCTTTTGATAAATACAAAGTAATTAAAAAAGCCAGCAAGCGTTGTCTGCGTTGTCAATTTTCTTTTACTTTATTTAGACTTACTTAAGGCTTTGTACATTGACTTATATTAACCGCAACAAATGCAGCTTGTCTGCGTCTACTAAGAAACCGCAATACACACAAATATAATTTTACCATTTTAGGCTCCAAAGAGAAGCAAAGCGAATGAGAAAAAGACACAGAGAGTGAGATAGGGGGGGAAAACAAACGACTAAAGCTACCAAAATCTCATTAGACATACTTTGAAGTTGGGTTGGGTAGTGCGTAAGCTGTCGATGCGTGGAAAGTGGTAATGTAAGTTGTTCGGCGAAATCAACAGCACATAAAAGTGGGGTGGCACCACACACAGACACAGACACAAGTCGACTATATGCTTATACAAAACCGCAGTAAAGCGCTAATTAATTTAGTGTCACACACACGCAACACGACACCTGCTTGTGTAATTGAATATTACGTAAATGAGAATGGAAATATATTCACATGTGTGTGTATGTGTGTTTGTGAATATTTCCATTTTGGACTAATCCGTTGCCTTGTGGGTAATATCTTTACGATAAGAGGTATACAAATTACCTTTAGATAGTTAGATAGATGGGGTAGATACAGCGGCGCAAACAGGATTTCCATCGGAGGGGAGAGGGGGTTTTGCGTACAACTTTTGAGCTAAATACCACTTGAAGCCATATTTGTACCAGCAATTTTTGTATCTCTCGCTGTGAGTGCCACTGTCTCGATATGTTTGCTTTCTAGGTGACATAATAAGTCTTTAATTTCCTAAACGACTCGAAATTGTATATTTAAAATAATTATAAAATAAAATATTTAAAAATATTAAAATAAAAATATCTAAAATAAATATTAAATTAATTAAAATTATTAAATATTAAATTAGTTATTAAATATTAAATATTTCAATTATTTATATTTAGTTGTACATTAAAACACTTAAAAAAGAATATTTAAAATAAATATTAAATTAATTAAAATTCGAATCGAATTTGTGTATTTAAAATATTTATAAAATAAAATATTTAAAAATATTAAAATAAAAATATCTAAAATAAATATTAAATTAATTAAAATTATTAAATATTAAATTATTAAATATTAAATAATTCAAATATTTATATTTATTTGATTTGACTAATCCGTTGCCTTGTGGGTAATATCTTTACGATAAGAGGTATACAAATTACCTTTAGATAGTTAGATAGATGTGTAGATACAGCGGCGCACACAGGATCTCATTTGAAGGGGAGAGGGGGTTTTGCGTACAACTTTTGAGCTAAATACCACTTGAAGCCATATTTGTACCAGCAATTTTTGTATTTCTCGCTGTGAGCGCCACTGTCTCGATATGTTTGCTTTCTAGGTGACATAATAAGTCTTTGATTTTCTAAACGAATCGAATTTGTATATTTAAAATAATTATAAAATAAAATATTTAGAAATATTAAAATAAAAATATCTAAAATAAATATTAAATTAATTAAAATTATTAAATATTAAATTAGTTATTAAATAGTTCAAATATTTATATCTATTTGTACATTAAAATACTTAAAAAAAATTTAAAATAAATATTCAATTAATTAAAATTCGAATCGAATTTGTATATTTAAAATATTTATAAAATAAAATATTTAAAAATATTAAAATTAAAATATTTCAAATAAATATTAAATTAATTAAAACTATTTAATATTAAGTTATATAATTTTAAATAGTTCAAATATTTATATTTATTTGTACCTTAAAATACTTTTATAAAAAAAATATTTAAAACAAATATTAAATTAATTAAAATTATTAAATATAAAATTATTAAATATAAAATAATTCAAATATTTATATTTATTTGTACATCAAAATACTTTTTTAAAATAAAAATATTTAAAATAAATTTGAAATCAATTAAAATGATTAAATATTAAATAGTTCAAATATTTATATTAATTTGTACATTAAAATACTTCTTGTTTCACTTTATTTCTTTAAATTTTAGTCTTTGAACTATGATTTTTATATATTTATTTACAATGCAAATAAAAAGATTGCTAAATAAAAAAAATTTAATCTGGGAGATGAAGTAAATTTATGATTTGAAAGCAAATGATCAAACTTAAAAGAATTTTAAATCGTTTTGAGCTCTATTAATATTCGAGTAATGGGCACTTTACGCCCCCTTATTCCGTTCAGAGAATCCAGCAAAAAAATCAAAAAAAAAAAACATAAGCCATCTGTATAAAACACATAAGTAAAATTTACTCAGAAGTGCAGAAGAGTCAACACTTCCATTGACCATATCATAAATAATTGATGTTAAGATCTTGGATTTTCTACATGCAAGAGTTTTAAAATCGATAAGAAGGCACAAGCTTAAGAAAAGATTAGAGAATAGAGAGTAAACTTAAGATTAGGAATTTACGAATTATTTTGAATAACTCTCCTTTAGATAAGAGTGGCATTTCCCCTAAAAATACGAGCATACTAGATGCGTTCTAAAATAAAAAGTTGGTAGCATAACCTATATCTGACTTAGAGGATTTGAAAGCTATATCTTTTCTTGACTTCCAGTCAGAATTTCATGGCACTTGGTTAACTGAGAGCAGAATTATTGCGTCTGAAGTGACAGCATGTTTTGTGTCATTGCTACAAAAATGAGCATCGAACAAAGAGCTAATATTAAGTTTTGTTTTACTTGATGCCGAAACTTTTACCAAAACATTTGGATGCACCAAATTTATGGTGATTATTCTTAATTCCACTGTAGAATTTATAAGTAGAATAGGCGATTTATAAACGACTGTAAGGACATAGATGATCACCTTTGTGTTGACCAATCAAAATCAGCGATCACAGCAGATCCCATCAAAATTATGCATCAGTTCTTAAAAGATCAGAAAATATGGTCTTGAAATTGAATTTCACCATCTCAAATCTATCAATTAATTACATTTGTGTTTTTTTTCTGCACATTTTGACTGACGTCATCTCGTCGATTAATACTTTCGACAAATTTTTAGACTACAAATTTCTTTTTATCAATAAAACACTGCTCTTAATTGTCTGATTTGGCATCATGTAACTTTTTTCTTTTCGGAATAATGCATTTGTCGATGACAGAAAAGCATTTGTGATGTGTAATGCGTGAGGTCACAACTTATAATTCAGAAACTTAACTTCTTTATTTATTTGTAGTCCCCAGTCCGTAAAATTTTATGAAATATACAATTAAAAAACTATTCGGCATTTATTTTCAAGGATATCCAAGAAAAAGATTTTTTAAATAACATTTTAGTAAAAAATGTAAATAAAAAACCTGTCTAACTTTAAGCTTTCAATCAACTAATATTACATCTCTTGGCAACTAACGCCAAAATCTTTATCTATACTCAAATTCTTTTAGCCAAACTGTACCCAAAAATTGTGCTATGTATCTCAGCTTCCTTCCCAGCTGCTGTTATTCCCAGTACGCAACTAACTGACTAACTTAAAAGGCAATTACTGTTCATCCGCCACGAGTCATTACAGCCCAAAAACACCTGTGCCGACACTACACTGCACCAATCGTTGCTCTCACCCCCGTCAACAGCCATTCTACATGTATCTGTTGCTGTGTGCCCATATTTATAACAACGTAGCGTTATTAGTAATTATTTTTCTTATAGCATTAATTATATAAAACGACGCTGAAAGCGTAGATCATTAGAAGAAACACGTGTTTCTTCTACACCTTCAACAAATTTCACCAGCGCTGCCATTGTAGTCAATGTCTCAAGATAAAATAATACTAATGGTTTTGATACACACACACACACATACACACTTAAATATTTACTTGCTACTAGTGCAAAATGAGCGACGGGGTAGCAGCAGTTATGTTGTTTTGCAAAATGGGGTTCAGCTGGTTGAGTGTTTGACGCCCTTTTTGTGGCTCCGTGGCTGCGTTGCTTGTTGCTGGTCGCTATGTTAATGTGTGTGTGCACGAAGTGTCTGTGTCTCTGTGTATGTGTGTATCTGGCTTGTTAATAGCATTTTGTAGCGCAGCTGTTTTGCCACTACTTTTTTGATATGCCATTTACTTTTAGTGTGTGTGTGTGTGTGTGTGTGTGTGTGGGTGTCCTTTCCCTTCTAACGTAACGTTGATTACGACTACTTGCGGCCTTCCCTTCGACATGTGTTCTTTGCGTGCTAATAGCTCATTGTGTAAGCGTTTAAGTTCTAATTGAATTGTTGAAATCGTAGTGTGAGTGGTCGATACATTGAAATTGAATCAACTTGTAAGTGTAAAGCAACCAGATGTTTCCAATTTCGCAGTTTCTAAATGTTACGTATACGCCCCGCATATCGATTTGCATCAATTTAGCGATATTGCTAATTGATATTAAATGTTATGTATGGAAAATTTTCTGCGAAACAGCTTGGAATGATTTGCTAATGGAATATTAAATAAGTAGGTTTTTTTATTTTTTCCTTTTAATAAACAAGGGAAAATAATCAAAGATTAATTCCACATAATTACTCAATCGCTTGTATAATCGGTTTCACATGGATTACACTTTTTTCAGTATTTATGATTGAGAGTTCCACAATCCATTTTAATGTGCTTATGAGTTTGCATTCTGAGTGAGAATTGATATCATGACTTTTGTTGCTGTCTTCTTTTGCCTAACTTTAACAAGTGGATTAGCATCATTTGTGCTTCATACCATTGGCTGTGCTTTATTTCTGGGTCACAGTTGTAGAACCAACCTTCAAGTCCAGTTCGTTAGTAATTATTTCTTAGTTCAATTTTGGATCTTTATCAATTTTGGACTTTACTAGAGCGACGCTTACATCAGTGGATGATTTTGAGCGACCTTTTTTCTCCACTGGAAAATGCCTGACCTTGGAATCTTCGAAACCACTAAAAGACGATCCTATGACACGATTTATTGTTGCTATATTTCTATAAGCTCAAGTTGACGCTTTTTCATATAGTTTGCATTTTCTTGTTTCCATTTTGACCGCTTGCTGTAAAAACTCAAAGGAAACATCTCAACAATTTTAATTTTTTGAACATTTATTACGCATTGTCAAGTAAGAAATTTTTTTAGTCTTTGAGTAACAGCTATGGGGTAATTTTTTCATTTCCTCTGCATTTTTTTATACATAAACAGTTCATAATTCGAGTCATATCATTATTGGGTCTAATTATGTCTGTAGAATCTATAAAAATGAAGAAAAGAAGAATGAATTCCGTACCCTGGAGTCAAGATTTCTGACGAGCCTAGTTAGCAGGTATATCGATTCCGTAGCCTGGAGTAAAGAATCCTGTTGCATTTAGCATTAAAATCGCTCATCTGATTTTTTTTATTAGGAAGATGAACATGTTTGCTCTGAATTAAAACTGTTAGTTGGATCCACAGGAAAGACAAGAAGTGATTCATCATGGTCCATTTTGGCTTCCGAGTGGAAGTGTGGTCTGTGGTGCAGACACATTGTTCCCTCCCTAACCTGCAGAAAACAATTAAGTACAAAACGCTGCTCAGCCTGAGTGCTCAATGAAATGTCTAAAATTTTTATTATCTGAAATTCGTTAGGGATTTCAGTGTTGTCGAAGTCTGCTCGCCTGGAGAAACTTTGCCCTCTCTTTGTATTTTCTGGATGGCAGACTTCTATTTCATATTTCTTGCATATTCTCAAATCGTGCTGTAAAAATTTTTCTTTTTGTTTTGTAAAATTTTATTAATTATTTTTTATTTTTATTTATAATTAATTTTATTAATTTATTAATTTATTTTTTTGTAAAAATTTACATTTAATGTCACCGCTGCTTTTGCAATTATCGAAAGAGTATTTGCCAAAAATGGGTCTGATGGCGCCTGGAGGGAACTTTTGTGGCAAGCTGTAACCCAGTAACGGGTTTTATGGCCAGTTAACCCTTTCGCTATTTTGTTGCCATATGGCAACATGCTACTTTGTGGACGTCTGCATCCTCTATGGTTGCAAGAATACATTTTTTTGTTGGTCTTTAGAATAGTTTGATGTTTTAGGAAAAATACGAAATTAATAAACTGAATATTTAAGTTTAAAGAAGAGAAGAATACACGTTTTTTTAATGGTATATCTTGACATAGCAAAGGAAGAAGAAGCAGAAAAAATTAGAGAAGGTTTTAATTTTACGTTTTCTTTCAATTTAGATACTTTTTTTTTTAATTTTGGCTGAAGTAAATGAAGAAATATTCAAATTTTCGTTATGGGTAAAAAGTTTAATGTTTAAGTAATTATTACAGCCACAACGATGTTGTTGCTCTCATAGAAAAACACTCTAAAATACAGGGTCCGAGTATAAAAATTAAAAAATTTCTTATGGAATATTGCTAATATAATATAATAATATAATAATAAAATTTTAACTTTCCCCAGTAAAAACCTGTAGCGAAAGGGTTAAGTAAGATTTCAGAGTGAGTTTCTCAATCACATTTCTCATCTTCACATCAAACTTCACAAAATAAGATTTCAAAATCTACTATTTGTGCTATTAAATAAGCCTAAAGCATTAACCATTAATCATTTTTTTTGTGTGTCTTAAATTTTACATTAAACTAAATTTAGATACAACTATAAAGTAAGACCTTAAAAAATTTCAAAAATATTCCAAAAAAAACAGAAGCTATACCAAAACACTGCATTTTCGCTTCAGCACGTAGCCAAAGTGTTGGCAGCGCTAATAAAAACTTTCTCATCGCCTAACCACCCAACCCCAACCTGAAAGTGCAGCACATGGCATCCATTACACAATTCGCTGATAACTTCTTCTACTACAACAACAAAAATGCAAAATTTAACGCAAACTATGCGCTGCACATAAAATAGATGAGAATAGTGTGTGTGTGTGTGGCTGATGGCATCCAATGTAAATAATTGGAACGTGCAGTAAATTTTGTGTGCACACAAAATTATTTGAGTGATATTTTTTACTACGCAACGATTTGTTAGCAAAAGTGAATGGAAACAAAAAGTGACTCACAAGCGAATTGAATGCTGCTAAAATAATACACACGCACACACCGCTACAATCAAACTCGTTTGAAAAATGAAAATGAGAAAAACAGTGAAATTTCGTTCAACGGGCTTTCGGCGAAATTTTGGTTGAGTGAATGGCTGCGACACGTCGCATTACGTGCTCACTTTTGTATGCAAAGCATTCTGTGCTAAAATGTGTGGACAGAGACAGACGGAAGAGCAAACAGTATGAGATAGTCTGCTCTGCTCTGCTCTGCTCTGTGCTGTGCTCTGCTTAGTGACACACAGACACACACAACTATTGGACTTTACTCGTATGTCGTTTCGATGCAATTCGTTTTGTGTGTCGTTGTATTTTGAGGCAAATTTTAATGCGGAAGTTAAATACACACAAATACGCAAACACACAGTTACATGCAGGCGTATTGGTGCACATATCCTGTACACGCATACCAATACAAACATGCAGCTCTACATGTTTGTAAATATGGTATGGAAATAAGTAGCAGGAAGAGTTATTTGACATTTGTTTACTGGCGACAGACTGTTGAATGTTGACGTTTCAGTTTCGTTTTGAACAATTTATGGTGTCAGTACGCTACCTGCGGCAATGCTGACACTTTGATACATAACGTACAATTCTGATTCATAACGTGATACAATGAGAGGAGGAGGCGAAGTAAACAGGGAACAGTGGACACGGAGACGGACAGAAAGGTGCAAAAGAAAAGATATACTAAAATTTTTCAAAATTATTCAAAATTATTCATTACTCACATGCATAAGCTGCTTTTGATCCTAAAGAAGCGGTCCACCGCGAAGTAAACAGGAAACAGTAGACAAAGGCGACAGACAGAAATTTAGGAGGTACAAAAACTTTTCAAACTTAGTCATTACTCAAATATATTTATAACACCGTGCGGCAAAAATCAAAAAAATTCAAAACACACGAAAAAATAAAGGGCCAAATTTCCCTGACATCAAGATTTTTGAATCTTCAAAGTTTCAAGGACATGTTTATTTCCAAAAATTATTTTAAAAATTGAGCGCATTGTAGAATAACAATATGGGTATCAAATGAAAGAGACAAATCCTTAGAATCCTAGAAAATGTAATGTTTTGTTGCAAAAGGACGAAAAGGTATTGAAAATGTCCTTTTAAATCTTTATCCTTGAATATCCTTGGAACTTTCCAATAGTTTTTTTTAAAAAAAAAAAGTATTTTAAGGACTAATATGTATACTACCACATCCTTGAATTTCGTCCTTCTAACTTTATTAGTTTAAGATTTAAAATATTGTAAGGAAGTACACACATTTTTAGAACTTATTCTCCTTTTGATTCTGGAGAAGCCTCCACGGAGAATTAAGCTACGTTCCTAAAGAGCTGCTAATTGATTCTCGAATATAGAAAGTAACTAGGTGAGTAAATTTGTGTTGGAATACAGTGGGCCTTATAACCTAATTCATGTTCTTGAGATCTAAAGTTCCTAAAGATCCTAAAGTTTAGTAAAAATAAATCCATTATATTTGCATGAAATCAAGGGCTTTATTTAGCATTGTTAGAATAATCCAATTTAGTCCAAATATGCACCGTTTCGGTATTTAATTTGATGCAGTTTTGAAGGTAATTCCAAAATGGTGCCCTCATAGACACTCTCGACCCATTTGGCAAAAACTGAAAGAGCCGACTTTCACAGGCTTCTCTTGAAGCAAATTTTTCACTCTCAAGATCAGTCGTCAAAGAAAGGATTAGCAATCAATCAATGCCAGATGTGGACTTTAAGGTGAATACCCAAGAATGTTCTAACCAATCTCCCGAAACTTATGTCACTGTTGATGTGTTCCTGATGAAACGCAATTTCTCTCCCATTGGCTAAAGTTGACCGCTTCGAGGCAATTTCTAAACCGAAACCTTTGAGACCATCAATTCTGGCTTGGCCACCGTTTGTGCCAACTTACAGGCGCGCTGATGTTGTCCAAGTCATGAACTTTTTATAATCAGTCACCATCCGATGCAGACTTGGATTGATTTTGTTGCGATTCAACAACGATGGAAAAATGGAAATTCAATCCTTGAGGTTTTGTGCTATCTTGTGTGGAGTCCATAAATTGAGCTTCCTTTTTCATTCAATTTTATTCACATGCTTCTAAACGAAATATTGTATAATTTTTAACTGCTGAGCAATCGAAACTTTAAGGACATACATGACGATCAGACTTGACTTTTTCCATGATTTTATGGACATTTTAGACAAGTGGCTTTTAAAAGCGTAGTGCATCTTAAACATGAAAATTATGAAAAAGACATTCACGAAATACAAATTTGCATTATTATCTATTAAATTGTAAAGACTATAAACAGGATTCACATTAACGTTTTCGCTTTTATCGATGAAAATTTCTAAAATATGGCATATTTTCTCTTTGCTGATGTAAATTTCTGTTAAGTGTTCAAACAAAATTGAGTCAAGTAATCACAAAACTATCTAAGAAGATATCTTATCTTTGTCCCTGTTGACGCCCATCTTTGACGCGCAATCAAACCAAAGCCGAGTCAAGCTGTGACAAAACTGTCTGAGAAGTTTTTTTGGTTCAAAATCTTCCCCTTCTAACGTAATTAAAAGTAACCAGATCGCACTTATAAAACTCGAGATTTAAACAAATAAAGCCATCTATTGGAAAAATAATGAATGCATTTTTATATTCTTATTTATTTTTTATTATGTAAGTTTTTATGTATTGAAAAAAGTTTTTTTACTTAAAAATCTCCTCCTTCTAATACAATTTAATGTAACCAGATCGCACTTACAAAACTCGAAATAAAAGTAACTAAAACCATAAATTGGAAAAAGAATAATTTTTTTTTAATTTTTATTTCTTTTTAATTATGTAATTTTTTTGTATAGAAAAAAGTTTTTTTGGTACACAATCTTCACCTTCTAATGCAATTTAAAATAACCAGAATGCACTTACGAAACTCGAGATAAAAATAACTAACGCCATCAATTGGAAAAAAAATTAAGTTCTTTTTATATTTTTATTTCTTTTTCATTTTGCAATTTTTTATTTTTAATTTTTTATTATGTAATTTTTTATATATTGAAAAAGAATTTTTTGTACAAAATTTTCCCCTTCTAATGCAGTTTAAACTAACCAGATCGAACTTAAAGACTCGAGATAAAAATAACTTAAGCCTTCTATTGGAAAAAGAATGAATTTCTTTTTATATTCCTATTTCTTTTTTATTTTGTTGTCTCTATTTATTATTCAGCGAACTTTTTAATCAAGTTTGTCGCTTGTCGAATAGTGTAAATTGTAGCATTTATTTGATTTTTTCCAATTTATTTCTCTCTCTCTCTATTCCACTGTGCATAGTCGTTCATGTAACAATGTGTTTGTATAGCTTTTGGGTGTGTGAAGTGTTGCATACTTAATGAGTGCAACATATGCGACACAGTTTGGATTATAGACACAGTACTTGTTCTTGTTTGTGTGTGTGTATGTGTTTGCATGTTGGTTTTGTTTTTGTTGTTTTTGTATACATACTCTCTGATGTTTGCTTTTGAGTTTTGTTGTTTTCGGTCACAGCTTTTATATGGTTCAAAGTTTTTGTACTTTTTGTAGACTTGCAACACTTGCAATGAGGAAAAAATAAAAACGGTTTAAGCGGATTAAGCAGATTAAAGAGGCGTGTTTGCTTTTGGCATACTACACAAAAACACACACATACACCCACACAGCAAAGCAAATTGTAGCATTGTTGCTGCTGCTCGTCACTGCATGCGCGTACTTTTTGCGTATTCTCTTTCATACACAAATGTTAAGCTTAGAATTTTTATAAAAATAACAAAAATGTACTAAAAGAAAAACCAACGCTGACCAAAGCGCGTGCAAATAGTGCATAATGAAATTAATTAGCAAAGAGAAAATTACTAATTAGTGCGACTTAAGAGCGAATTACGGCGCTAAATACAAGTTTCGAAAGTCAAAATAAGCTTTACAAATCTTCTTAATGTTCTTAGAGAAAGTGTTTTTTTAAGCTCGGAGGTAAAGGTGAGGGACATGTGCCCAGTGCACTAGGAAACTTACTCTGACCTAGACAGAAGGGACACTAAGAACACCGAAGACCAGTGGGTTACACTGCAGGATCGCACTCACGCTGTGGCCGAACATGAACAAGAGGACTCTGCAAACTTTCTGTGAGAGCTTTGGACACTTTCACAAGTTCTAGAGGATAGACTAGGTCCTGAACTACTGTAGGACTACTGTCGTAGCTGCAAGGATGATAAGAAAATAGACTCTATGCAGCATGTCTTAAGTGAAGGCCTGGCAATTTAAACCATACGACAACGCTTTTTAGAAAATTGGACGTTTGAAGATCTGGGCATGGTGGGCCTTGAACCACTGCAGAATATTTTCAGATTCATTCGCAGCTCATATGGACTTAAACCACTGCAAAACACAAAATAAGAGGAGCCTCTGCCACACTCTCTATCGGACATCAAAATGGGCCGAGTGGACAAGTCGACATAGCGACACACAGTGTCGCGAGTAGGGACAAAAATTAAAAAAATTAATGTCGTAAATGTAGAAAAATAAGTTTGTAGTACTGAAGTGAATACCTTAATTTACTAAAATAAGAAAACGAGTTTTAAAAATATCAATTTATATACCGATGGCAGGCCACCAAACTTGCACTTTGTGAAGGTTGGTGACTTGGGTAGAAATTATTGCAATTTGTTGAATGTAAGTTCGAGGCCTCTTATTAAAAAGTTTCCCATGGAACCATGTTAAGTAAATATATTCTATAAATATACTATTTTTGCAACTCTGTGGAAGCTTTCCCTCTTTTGTTTTGCTTTCCATATTCCTTGTACCGCTACTTGAAGAAACGTTAATTCGTAGGAATAAAAGTGCAGTATCATCAAACATCAAACAAAAAAAAAAACTACTTCTTACTACTTCGAGATTCTACAGCTTGATATAGCCGAAAGTATGTATTAATAGAAACCATGGACTTTACCTGCACAAACTTGCACGTTTTTAAGAAAGTTAGCATATTCAGTGCCGTATGCAGTCAAAAATGGGGTCCTTTTTGCAGCATGGTTGGCAGGAAAACATAGCGACCACTGCTGCGCTTCGCTTGAGCTATAAATTTTTGTTTGTAATAATATGCAAACACCACTTGGTTTAGAAAAATTACAAAAAAAAGGTAGATTCGATGGAAGGCTTCGGTAATGCGGCTTGCCATCGAATCAAGGCAACTTTCGAAAAGAAGCAAAACTTGTTAATATCTTCAGAACCAATTATAGCAGTTAATAGGAAAATTAAAGTTAAATATGAAAACCGAAACTCTGATATACTACAATATATAATATTTGAGGAAGTTGAAGAAAGGAGTTTTTAAATTTTGTCAAAAATAGATGTAGAGGGTTTAATTTCCAATAATTCATGATCGAAAACCGATTATCCTAGCAGTACAAATTAACAAACTGTAATTTTTAATGGAAATATAGGCTATACTGAGTTTAATAAGAGGTGGTATTATTTTTATTTGGGTTTAAAATTAATTACTTACTTATAAGTATGCACAGATATTTGTAGTTTTTTCAATATTTCCCTTTTTTATGACAAACGTATTTGTAGGTTGATCGAAATAATGTTTGGTATATACCTTTATATTGATGATATGAGTTGATGTACTAAATTTCATCAATATACCTTTTATAGTTTCCGAGATACTGTCAACTTAGTATTTGGTTTGTATGGGTGGTGGGCGTGTCCGTGGGGCGATTGAAGTAATTTTTGGCGTATTAACTTCTCTTTATAACTAAATCATATGTACAAAATTTTATTGTCGTACGACTATTCCTTCTATTTTTGTCCCTCGCTACTATGGGCTCGTGACACTGTGCGACATAGCCAAACCTTAAAAATCTTCAAATTTTTTCAGAGAAAGTGTTACCCATGTTAACTAACTAAAAGAGGTACACATAAAAGTGTTTATGACAATTCACCTCAACATAAAACCCCATTCGGTTAAAGGTATTGTATTTAATTTAAATTTTTGTTATGCAAAAGTTGAATGCTGCCTACGAGATTTGGTCGAAAATGTACTTGTTGACATTGAATAAATAATGTTAGATAGCAAAATTAATTACTGAGGGGAAAGATGCCAAACTTCTTATTTAAACAAAGGTACACCGCACCCAGCCGTGCGTATGAGTAACCAAATGTATGAGGCGGCACAATTTTGGTTTTGTCGTTGATGGAAACTGTCGCAAACGAGCAGAAAACTAAGCATTAAAGCAAAGCAAACAACAATGAAAACTCACACTCACAACAACAACAACAAAATGTTAGTGCGGCAGAAAACTTTGCGGCCGCTTGGCGGTGACTGCAGAACAACACAACCAATGAAGCAAAAGCAAAAAAAAAGTGGCATCGAAATTGCTGCCAAAAACACGTTTTCAACTTTAGTGATTTTAGTGAGCGCAGAGATTTAAAAATTTTGACAGTCACGCACAGGTGAATGTTTACAGAGTGCGAGAGTGAAAGGAAGAATAAACGCTTAAAAGCAAAAAACAGTTCAACTATTTGCACAACGAATAGTAATTTTTTTTAATTAGTTATTGCGAAACTTCCTTAAATTTATTGCAGGCAAATTTGTTTTTTCTGTTGCACTCAATCTGTTTTCGCCTTTTCAGTCCTTTTTGCTCTTGGCAATAAAATGTATCAATGTTTGTATCCTTTTTCAGCGAAATTGGAAACTTTTTAATTACCTCGTAAAATTTACATTTATCGCGTTCCATATGGAAAAATGGCCATACGCATTGTCTATGTGTGATTTACGTTTACGCGGCACACAGATACCATTCAGCCACGTGAGCATATTATACACTTTGTTGTTGCTTTTAGGCTGCAGCACACAAGCTGAATGTGAAAGTTTTACGAGCTAGGCGACACTTTGCCATCTTCTGGTGAGTTTCTTTTCATTTTTTTCTTTTCAACGTTTGGCCATTTGCCAACACCAGCCAGTTGCATGCTTTCTCCGTTGGACCCTAACCACTGTTGAAGTGGTTTCCTTTTTGGCTGGTAATGGTAAATAGCTGTTATCTACTTTCAGAGATCGTAAACTGTGGCCCGCAAAATCGGCAGCAAGTCTCGCTGTCAATTTGTCTCTATATGAAGCGAGCATTCAATGCTTTGCTTCACACATTTGCACATAAGTATTTGCCTATTTACACATGAACAAACACACATACATATTAATGTATGTATGTGTGTGTGTGTTTTTGCTTTTATGACATCACACACAAATTTCACACATTTATTTTATGGCGTTTTTTTTTATGCCTTAAACTTTTTTACAGCTCACCGCCTCATTGTTAATTATGACAATTGTAATTAATTGTTAGACATTGAAATGTTTACTTTTGCATGATTAATTTGTATTCGGTTGAATTTCAATAAAAATTATAATAAAGCAATAACAATGCGTAATTATTTGGTTTTAAAATTCAATTTTTTCTTTAATTTTAAATAAATTATTCAGTGCTGCACTACAGGTGGTATACGTAACTTTTTGCAATGACATTCATTATCATTAGTTCGCACGAATTTTAATTTAAATTTTTACAATAAAAAAATATTTATTTATTTTCGAGAAAAATTCAGTACTTTTTAAAGCATATTTCATGCATTTTGTAAACAGTTTTTAACCCGAAAGTAGTAAAGTTTCTAAGAACAATTTGACAAGCAATTTTTATAAAAGTCTTTAAAGCCATGAAATTTCAGACGGCCCTTTGAGTGGTATGGGATCAGATGGTTTTTTCTTGGGAGTCTTATCTGGTTAGGATGAGATCAGCCGTTTTTTTCGATAAACTGCCATTTTTGCCACTGTTAAGTACCCTGTAAGGCAATTGTTGCATCACATATGAAATGCTGGTAAAGACCGACTAAATGTTTGCTTCCTAAAGTTTCGAAAAGAGCTGCAAATAAATGTATTTTTCTAGACCAAATAAACAAAACGTGGCAGGATGTTATTTGGGTAGAAGTCTGGTACAGATCAACTAATAGTTTGCTTTCTAGAGCTTCTAAATGGTTTGGTTGCTGTAGAATGTTGGGACACCTTTTGTTTAAAAACCAATTAAATTTGGATGGAAGGCTATTAGAGACCAGCTATAAGTTACCGGATTTGCAGATTTTTCTTCCTTTACATAGAAAAAAATGAAGCTGCAGTCTTTGCTGGGCTTCTAAAAGGAACAATTTTTGTCTAAAAACCACATAAATTTGGTCGGAAAGCTGTTAAAGACCGATTAAGAGTTTACCTTCTAGAACTTAAAAATGGTCTGACGATTTTTTTATCTTTAGAAATTGAAAGCAGAAGAAGTTGCAGCATGTTGTTCAGTCTCCAAGCTGGGCACTTTAGAGGCTTCTGAGTTCGAGTTTAAGTCTAAGAGTTTGATTTTTTAAGCTTCGAAAAGGTATGTAGATTTTCATGTCTTTAGTTAGAAGGAAGAGGAAACTCCAGGAAGCTGTTTGAAATCTACCTAAATTTGAGTGGAAAACTGTTAGAGACCGACTAAGAGTTTCGTTTCTATAACTTGTCTTGGGATTTTCTGATCTTTAGATAATAAAAATAAGAAGAAGTTACAGGATATTTTTGAGCCTCAAAACTGGGCAAAACTTTTTGTTTGCAATCTACCTAAAATTGTACGAACGGCTGCTAGACACAGACTAAGCATTCACTTTTGAAAACTTTTAAAAGGTCAGCGGATTTTTGCTTCATAATTTAGATAGAAGAGAGAAAGATCTACGAGTTACTGCTGAGCCTCTACAAGTTGCACGATATGTTCTTAAATTTAATAAGCTTACCAGTCAGTTCTGTATGTAGAGCTTTTGGAAGACTATAGTAGAAATTATTTCCTATGAATACATAACGAATACATGCCATGCAGCTATGCCACAAGGAGTGTGGAACTGTATTGGTGGCATGACAATATTGCAACATTGCAGATGAGTGCCATAAACTATGCCGGAAATGCAAAAAAGCTGAAAGACGTTCGGAGCTAAAAGCTACAAAGCGACTTTCAAATGAAGCGGAAGCAATTACGAAAAGCAATTTTGAAGAGAAAAAGGACTGTTTTAGCCACTTAGGGAATGACGTAGGTAATGAATATTTTAAAAATATTTTACATATGTCGGTGCGGTTTTTTCTTGCATTAAGTTTGACTTGGAAATGGATAGTTTTGGGTTTCATATATTGAACTTTGTCAGCTACCCTATTTGATATTTTAGGATCTATACGAATTGGTGTAAACTTGGCAAGAAATCCCCATTAAGACACCAAAACTTCCTCAAAACATTTAGAAAGTGCCTATATTGCCATTGTTTTGCATTATGTTTGGAATGAAACTGAATAGCAATGGAACTGATGTGTTTTCTTTCGCCAATTAAGCCATTTGATACCTCAGCAACTTTACAGATACGCACACAACTGACACAAAAACCCCATAACGAGACTAAACAAAGCTCAGAACATTCAATTAGTAGCTTTATTGTCTTTTCTTCTATTAGGTTAAGGATAGGAATAAATAAAATAATTATAATAATAATAAATAAAATAATCATAACAATAATAAATAAAATAATAAATAATAAATAAATAATAAAAAAAAATAAATCAATTTTTTTCTTAAATCTGGCATGACAGCCCCATAATGAGATTAAGAAAAGCTCGAAATCTTCAGTAAGTGGCTGTGTGGTCTTTCCATATATTAGATTTAGGATAGGATAAATAGCTATATATAAGTATGTATCTCATATCATCTCTTGGGACCTATACAGATTTGTACACAACTGGTACGACAGCCCATAACGGGACCAAAAAGAGCTCGAAATATTCTATAAGTAGCTGTATTGGCATTTTTTTTCATTTAGTTTGAGATGACAATAGATCCGGTGTTCTGAAATTCGTCAGAGAAGCTATTTGTCACTTAAGGACCTATCAAGGAATAAAACTCGAACCCAAAAGAAAGCCTTTCCAATAAATCTTTAGATTAGTAGTTCTTTAGTAGATTCTCTCTTCGGTCACTGACTTTCACTACGCCAATGCTTTCATGTAACACAACAAACTTCCATCTGGAGTGAAACGACTTATGAATCAGCAAGAATTCTATGCAAACATTGACTCAGTGAAAGTCGGTGACCGAAGAGAGAATCTTAGTAGGTCTACTAATCTAAAGATTTATTGGATAGGCTCCATTCGATTCGAGACCTTACCAGAAGACTAGTAAAGTCTCTAAATGAGTGAAGCATATTTCAGTCTAAAACTTACAAAAACTGTAAATATCAGTTAAAATTTATACGAATCCGAGAAAGGTGAACTATTGCAATGAACAGAACTATAATTATGGTATATGACTTGGAAACAATGGAGTCAATATGATTTGAAAAAGGAGAAATTAAGAAGTAGATATATACCTACAAAAATTAAAAAATTCCCATAATTGCCATTGGCTTGTCATGTGAAATTTCTGTGCATTAACTTAGAAAACTTCAGAGATTTACTTCTCAATATGCCTCAGACAGAGTGTCGATATAAATTGTAGATTCTGTTTATTTCAAGATAGAATTCTACGAAACACATTGCTTTAGCTCCAAGCATAACTTTAAATTTCAAAATCATATACAAAAATATATCTCAACTTATATATCCAATTCAATTTTGATACCCAACAAAAAGCGCTTAAATATTCTCTCTAAAGCTTTAAAGAAAGCACAAAATTAATCAATGAATGTCTGCTTCAAATTGGCACATTTAATTTTTGTTTGTTTTTGTTTTTGCAAATTGCTAATTAGTATTTTTTTACACACGAAGCACCAAAATATTAATGAAAATATAAACAAAAAGCACACAAAATTAATAACGCGACATGTAGTCGAAATGTGAAGCTTGTAAATAAATAATTCAATTAGCATTATTGTTACTATGGTTGTTTATTTGTTTTTATCATTCACTCATATCTTTTTGTTCTTGTTTACGAGTCCTTGAAACTTTTGTACTTTTGTACTGTCACTTATCATTGTTGCAAGAGTCGTTATTATGCTTGAATATGATTTACAATGTAGACAGACACACATAAAACGCTGTTATAATTGCTGGTTGCGAGTATGTGTGTGTGTGTGTGTATTTGTGTGCGTGTGTGCGAATGTGACTATGGGTCAAGTCATTAATAATACCAATTAATTGTTTATTTATACAAGTAATTAATGCAAAATAGAGCACAAATGCATATCGTAGCATAAGTTGTTGCATACTTAAGGGCGCTTTTGAAGAATACAACAGAATGCCGCACGAAAATAGCAACCAACCGTCAACAACAACTAGCAATTATACGAATAGGCACAGTTAGAACTAAAACAACAACAACAATAAAAACAACAACAACAAAGTACACAGATGAGTATCTATCAAGAGAACATCGCATGCCAGCCGCTTTTAATGATTCAATTAAGATAGCATAGCAACTGCGCACATTCAGCTGTAGCCGCAACATTGCAATAGTTTGCACGCCAGCAAAATTGGCCAATGAAGCGGTAAAGCTTGTCGGCGTTAGCACACAAGAAGGTAAAAGTGATACGCCTTAGAAATGTTCTACTATGCGACAAACCATTAAATTTGCCACAAGCATCAAAAGACAAACGTAATTTAGTTGCACAGACACAACACCAGCATGTGTGCGTATGTGTGTGTGTGTGTGTGTGTCAGGGTCATTATTTACGTTGGTTGACTGAACACGTTTTCTGTATGCAGGAAGTTATATTTAGGCATTAGATTTATGAAAATTAATTAGTAAAATAATTGAAGTGACTAACGCCAAACTGTCCCAATGAATGAACGAATATTAGTTTCTCAGCGGTGGTATGTGAATCCGAAAGATATGTATACAGACAAATGCAGTGACATGTGGTTGTGTGTGTGTGTTGGAAAAGTGAATGATTGATTGGACAAAGGGCACAACTTAGAAGCAAATTAATTAGTGAAATGTATGTACAAATAGTATTTGTGTCCCTATGCATCAATGTTCGAATTGTTGTTTAGTTCTTTCAATAAACCAATGTTAGATAAAAGTGTTTATATGTAAAACTTCAATTAGGGTTTTCTCTGCTTTATCATTGTTTTTCTTGCATTTGATTCGAAATTTCATAGTATTTTTAGAAATCGAAGGAAATTTCATGAAAATAAAAACCTCAAATCTCCGTTTGAAACAAATTTCGTTTTGACAAAGCTGTGTAATAATAATAATAATTAACTATAATTAACTAAAAAAAATATTTGGTCAATTATCTCATCAATTAATTCAATTATCTCTCTTTGTGGTTTTTTGCATTTCAGAATTTAATATAAAATTTCATATTTTTCTCTTGTTTCGTTGGGAATTCCATATTTTATTTTTTCCATCTAATTTGACAACTCGATTAAAATGTAATTTATTTCAAAACAAAAATTTAGTATTTATCTTTATTTTGTTTTATATTTTTAATCTAAATTGCTATGGTTTTTTGCATTTTTGAATTTGGTTAAAAAATTCATATTTTATCAGTAACCAAATGAACTTAAAAATTTTAAGACTATACAAGTCTCCGTTTAAGATCAAATTAATTATGGCAAACCGTAGAAGAATTTGCCTATAATTTGAACTATAATTCAGTCCTTTTCTCTAATTTTGTGCATCATTTAGTTTTTGTGAATCAAAAACAAAAACTCGTCCCGTAATTTTTATTTTCTGAAAAAAAATAAAACTGAAAAATAAATTGAAAGTGAAAAATAAAACTCACCGCATAATTTTTATTTTTCCCCAAAAAAATAAAACTCAACATTTAATTTTTTTTCTGATCGAAAAAAAAAATCAACAAATAATTATTAATCGGTGAGCGGAAAATAAAAATCGATACATTTTGGTTTATTGCTTTTTTGATAACTGCTTTCAAAAACAATCACTTTATTGCACTACATTGATATATCTGCAATGCTTCCTTCATCATGATTTTTTTGATCAAAAATATTGCGATAATAATTATTTACGGTCCCTGGTTTCGAAATCTTATATTTTTTTAATGAAATACTACTATACTAAATTTTAATGAAATACCATGAAAATCTCCTGAAAAATCTCGGTTTAGAATGAATTTTGTTTTGGCAACTCATAGTAAACTTTTACTATAATTTAAACAAAAAAGCCTGTATTTATAATATTTAATTTTTATTGTGCTTTCAATAATTTTGAAAAAAGTCAGTTTGTAAAAATAAATTAACAAATTTAATACAAAAATCATTTACATAAGTAGCAAAAATTACATAGTTTTCTCTTATCAATTTCTCAATTTTTATAAATTTTTTTTTAATATTTTGTATGAAACCTTCTACAGAATGACACTTCGATAACAAAATGTTTAAAATATTCTTTCGATCATTTTGTAAAAAGTCATTTTGTAAATAAAAATTGACAAATTTTATACAAAAATCATTTGCATAAGTAACCTAAAATCCATAGTTTTCTCTTATCAATTTATAATTTTTTTAACTAATTTTTTATCATTTTAATTTGTTGATAAATTATGGATTTTTTATGGTGTATGAAAATGATTTTTGTATAAATTTTTTTTAATTAGCTTTGAAAATTTTGCTAACAGTCTTCTGAAAAATGGCAGTTAGCAAATTTTTCAAAACTAATTAAGAAATTCTATACAAAAATCATTTGCATACGCCATAAAAAATCCGTAAATTATTTCGAAATATTACTAAGCCACATAAAACTCGTCCACTTATCTCATGCTTATTTTTATTTTAAATTTTGTTTAATTTATTTAAAGCTCTTTTGTTGACCTTGACTGTCTGTAGCCACACTCACACATAAACAATCAAATTCCAAAATGTCTCTTGTATGTTTATTTTATTCCTCGGGTATTTTGACGAAACTTTCATGTGTGATTATGGTAACGAATTTTTAACATTTACATAAATAACAAAACTCATGTATAGTTTTATTTTTTGCATGAGTGCTGCGGTTGTTTTTTATGACTGTTGTCTTTATTGTTGCATATTTAATTACACCCATTATTTTGATTTATATTATGTACGCCAAATGCTAGTTTTAAATGGCAGTGCTGAATTTTAATTACCTAAAACTCAACACTTGTCCCGAGGTGTCTGACACGCACATGTACAGAAATGTGCCTCACTAAAAATGGATTAAATTAATAGGCAAAAAATTTGACTGAATTCCAATTTACGTTGACAAATTATTTGTTTTTTTTTGTCAAAGAAAAGAATTAAATGAAGTGTAGTTGGTTAAATAAACAATTAATTAACTAATTAAATTAAATAGATGGCAATTATTGCCCGAAAGTATATTACTATTTTTATAATTTTTATGTGCCTAAAAGTATGCTAATATTTTTATAAATGTTCAATTTTTATATGCAAATAAGTAACTTTAAACATTATGCAAGTTTTCACTGCCTCAAATACTAAGCCTTAAATTTCAGTGCCTACCTTTAGGCGCAAAATTTAATTGCAAATTTTAATGCAAAATATATTATATGAATGGAAAATTCTACACAAGAACCATTTCGAGAGAAATTTCATTAATTAACTAAGGAAAATGAAAGCTTATAGTTACGAAAAGAGAATGGAAGACAGTCTTAAATAAATTAATAGAATTTGAAGCTTTGTGTAATAGTTATTAAACATCTTTGGAACTGGCATTTACGCTTTAAAAAATATGAAAAGAAACATAAAGTTTCAAGCCTTAGGTAGATAGGTAAAAGAGACAGGCCACAGCCTTTAAATACCAGAGCCCCACATAGACTAATTTAGACCATTGGGATACCTTACGATTTAGTTCTACTTTAAATGAAAATCATCTGAAAGTATTAAAACATTAATTATTAAGCTTTTAATGTTACAATGAAGATGAAATCAATATGTATTTTGTGTTTCTGACAAAGAATTGGAACTGAAGTGTAGAAGAGTTGAAGAAATGTCTCCTTTTCTTCCTCGTCCCTGCAGCTTCTACAGAAGCATTTTCTAGCTGAAAGCCATTAAATGGTGACTTAAAATCAACAGAGCTAATAAAATTTTGAAATTATTAAAACGAACGTTGTTGCAACAATATGTCCGGCGGTCTATGGCGCTTTGCTTAAAATATTATAAAACGTTTTCGTGTCCATAACCACACGGAAAATGTGGCCAATGATTTCACAAAAGAGTACGGATTAAGCTGGCGATTACTTTGATTTAAAGTCAACTCATTGATTCAAATTGAGGAAATTGAACTAATTGAAATGCAGAACATACCTGATTGTACAAATGCTTCCGTAGAATAGCGAAAACGTTTTATTGTTTTTAACTTGTTCTATTCAATTTATTTTAACACAAATGACAACACTTAAGCAGAGCAAACATTTTCTCATTGCGTAAAATAGAAAGAAGTAAAAAAAAAAGTTGGAATGCAGAAACGGAAAATTTTCTCTAGGGAAATGACACGAGGAAAATTAGCAAATAAGCTAAGACATTTTAGAATTTTTCCAAAGTAAAAAGAAAACAGTTCTTGAGGTGGTGGCAGTGGGCAAGTAATGTGACGCAGTTTCTGTGACAATTCAAGTCGGTATGAGTCAATATGCATCGATTTCCTACAGTCGTATAAACACGATTTCTTTGAAGTTTTTTACTGCATCGAGTCAATGACGCAGTGTTGAGTATATTTGCTTTTGTGTATGTTTTCATTATTGCAATGTTGCAAAGTTATGTTTTTCAAACAAATAGGAACATCGTCGCACAATGACAAAATTTTATGAAATTTTTTCACTAAAAACCTTACGACAACCACTACACAGTAGAGATGATTTATTGTACGATTTTTCTAATTCAATTATTCGGAGCCTCTCATTTTATGCGGTTTGATGAAAAGGTACATGAGACAAAAACTGGGGCGCCGGAATGGGGTTAAATGTTGTCGCACAAAAATGCTTGGAAATTTGACAAAATTGCTCCACAGCTGGTCAGAAATTGCTCTTAGAGGGTTAAAATCTATGAGTTACCCCTACTAATTTCTCCTTCCGAACACTTCTTTCGAATATACTCACCCCTTTTCTGCAACCCTTAATGAGGCTCCCATACAAAATTATAATTTTTATAAAATAGGCTCCCATTGCTCCCAGGTTGCCCACAGACGCATGAAATGTAAGACTGACCCCTATTTATTTTCATTTCTGAATATTTTTCTCATACATTACTAACCGCTATCTCCAACTCTTAAGGGGGCTACCATACGAAACTGATTGTTTTCTATGAAATTAGCTTTCCACTTAAGTAAACGATGAAACATCACATGTCAGAAAATACTAAACCGATTTGAACGTTTTATTCAACAATCGACAAAGATTCTTAAGTGCAAAAAATACAAAATTAAGTCAAGTTCAAAAATTCACCACCAGAGGGCGCCTTCCATACAAGCGAATTTGTGGGGTTGTCAACTTTTGGATTTCTACGAAGCAAATATTAAAATTTATTGTCGAAACCCCGTTAACCTGCCCATAAAATCGATTCAAAACATTTTTTATATTTACTTGAAAATTTTCAATATTTAATTAATCAATGCTAGTCGATTAAACGACGAGCACTGTTGAAGAACTAGAATCGGAGTGGACTTTAAAAATTGATTTATTATATATATATTAAAATAAACTAAATCTATATAAAAGGCAATGTTTATTCAAAATGTGGCACTTGGTATTGTTGTAGAAAATATAGAAAATTATAACAAACTATTTAATTTATAACAATAAACAATAACTTTTGTATATCCTCCTTTAGGCAGTTCACTCCAGAAAGCATTTTAAAGTTATTAAAAATGTTTATGCATTCGTGATAAAGTACATAGGAGCCTAATCCCACACTTACAAGTGTAAGGTAATAAAAAATCCTTTTATAGCACTTTAATCACTCAACTTTTTGTGCTCTATATGTTGCATTAATCACACCATAATCCTCTGATTTATGTAGTTTTTTCCGCCACAAAGTTCCACATTCCAAAGTAGAGAATGCAGCTGCTTGCCTTCAAGTCTTTAGTCTTCTCAATTTTTCTTTATTTTTTTACTCCCTATTTTACCTGGTCTTCATTGTAGTTTGCTGGCATTTGAACGTGGCACGTGAAGCTGCATAAACGGGTCTGTGTATGTGTACACGTTTTCTGAGCTTACAGCATTTCTGCGGCAAAGTTGCTATACACACTCACCCACAGAGAGACGACGATTCAAGCTGGCAAGACTGAAGTTGGCCAGTGCAGTCACTTCAATTGCATTTTGCCAATAAATCTTGCTTAGCCGCTATGCAAAGCTTACCAGCGCGTTGTGCGGCAGCAGATAATTTACACACGAATTAAGACGCACACAGACACAACCGTCTCAACGGTAGGCAACTGACGTTCAACTTGCATAAGACTCATGTTGACGACATCACATAGAGGAATCTCCATTAATCAAAGCACAAAATTTGCATTTGCATTTCTTCGCGCACATCGTTATGGCATTTAATTTTAAACCTTTTTATTGCACACTCGGCACTTTGTTATCGCATTCGACTAATACAAAACACTCATACGCCACGGTGGCTAACTGTGCATATGACATTCGAGATTTTTGCATATTTATTCCTTTGATATATATATTTTTGTTGTTTGTTTTCATTTGGCTGCAGGTAATTTCAACACAAACACACACAACCATGTTTTGCGGCGCCAAGCAATTAAATGCAAAAATTGTTGAACATATCACAAACGACTTGGAGCACCTGCGAGTGTTTAATCGCCCAGACCGTCGGCCGGGTTTCGCTTACGCACTGACACTCTCGAGACCATGCAGCGAGACATTAATATATGCAAATTTGTAAATTGTTTACATGTTTACATACACCACACACACACGCCCAGACATACGCACACACGCCCTAATACGACGTTGTTGTCTCGTATATGATAATGACTCTTGTATAACCAACGCAAGACACACAGACATGCACAAACATGCGCATGTGTGTTGCTGCTAAATACTGTGGCGCACATTTCACACAATTTTGCCATGTCATTATTGTTGCTGTGTGTGTGTGTGGGTGTGTGTGTGCGGTCGCGTTGAATGTCTTGGAATGCTTAATCTAAATTACCAACAGACATGATTTTGTTGTAGTTGTTGTAAATGTTGTCATTGCCACTGTCATTTAACATAAACACGCACTCGCACTCGTCGCGTCCGGCGTCGTTTGCTATGTGCTAAAGTGCCTTTATGCACGTAAATATTTCGTTGCTTTCATAGCAGACAGTTTCACGCTGCTCTTTCTACGTGCTATGTGTGCATTTGTGTGTAATTTCATATATAAGTATGTAACTTTTTAATTTTTTTGATGGTAAATTTATGTACTACTCTCACACCAAGCTAATTATGTTGCAAATTATTGCATACTTGCAGGCGCAGGTGCGTTTTGTGTAGATTGTAGCATCTAATGGCAACTAACTAATGACAAAAAAGTGTGGTTGGCCTATTGGCGACCTGACTAGACGCTAAGTTGAGAATTTATAATAAATTGTGTGAGGACCAATTTTAAAATAGGACGTGCAATTATTTGATAAAAATCTTGTTAAAAATACATATGCATTGACAATTATCAAAGAGGTTGTCAAATAATTTCTGTTAGAATTCTTTTCCATTGCAGTCTAGAACTTAGATATAAAAAAGAAATAATAAATTCTTAGCAAAAACTGTTTTCTTTTACATTTTCGAAACGATTTAATTTAAAAAAAATTTATTTCTTAACTGCCCAAAATAAATATCAGTTCTTTACAAAAAATGTATATGCATTAAAAAGTGCAATTTTAATTTTTTCTCTTTTTTTTTGTCTTAGAAAATTTTTTATTTTTATTTAATTTTAATTACAGATGATTTTAGTTAAAATTACAGAGTACGAAGTGTAATTTAAAAATATTTACACAAAAAATCAATACACAAATTATTGACTGAATTGAATTAAATTTATTAATATTTAATGAAATATATTTTGAAATTTTTAAAATAATAAAACTAAAATAGATAATTTAGCATATAAAAAAAATATTTAAAACAATGTCGAATAAAAAAATCGTAATTATATTTTTTAATAATATTTTTTAAATAATTTTTTAATATTTTTTAATTAAAACCTGAAATTTAATTTGTTATTGATTAAAAATTATAAGAAAAAAACTTAATTTAATTTATTTATTTATTTATTTTTATTTATTTATTTATTTCAAAAAATTGCCTAGAATTAGTTAACAATTCATACAGACTAACCGAAAAGCAAGATATTATAAAACAAAAGTAAGATAGTATAAAATAAATTAAAAGCTAACAAAAGTAATAAAGACATAAAAATTCTAACGTTAATTGAAAACATTTTAAAAATATATTTTTATTTAAAAATACGATTTAAAAATATTTGTTTAAAAATATATTTTTAAAATTGTTTAAAACAGAAATACAAAAATGTATTAATTGAAATTATGTATTGATGTATTGATTGAAATTATAAATAAAAAATGCATTAATAAATAATTAGTGGAATCTTTTTATGTCAATTGAAAAATATTTTATATTTTTTATATATATTTCCATATTTCTATATTTTATTTTTTTAGTGTATTTTTTTTAATATTTTTTTCCAAAATATCTAAACTAAAAATCAAAAAATTATTGGTTGAAAGTCATTAACTAAAATCATTTTTAAATATAAAATTTTTAAAACAAAATTATAGTTTTAAAATAATTTTAAGTTCGTTAAAAGAAATATTCAAAATATTTTTTTTTAGTTAAAAAAAAACCGATGATTTCAAATTTTTTAAGCCAGTTGAGTTTTAACTAAAAAATAATTTTAAAAGAATTATGGAAGATAAATAAAAAAGGGAAATATTTTCAGAAATCATAAAACCGAAAATGTTCGAAACTTTACTTTTTAAAGGAAAGGAAATATTGTCAAAAATACTAAACCAAAAATTTTCATAAAAAAAGAAAATTTTTAAAACTATTGATGAAAAACTATAACTAAACATTATGAATTTTTTTTAACAAAATGTGATTTTAAAAAGTACTAAAATTTGAATAAATGTTGTTAACATTTGTTTAGTGACAGCAAAATAAAAATAGCACACAAACAACTTTTCAGTGTAATTTCAGTGAGAATTTTGTCACTGGAAGTGAGGAAGTGTGTGAGAAAATATGATTTATTATTTGAATTTTCATAAAGAAAAACAAAACATTATCTATGCTTCACATTTGTCTAAGCTTCTTCTTAAAGAAATTCAAAAAAAATTTTAATAATTTTGTTTCAATCACTTTTAAAAACACTATTGAATTTTTTTTAATTAAATGTATGTATTTAATAGAAATAATAAAAAAAGTGGTTTTTACAAAACTTGTCTAAAACTAAAAATTTATTTTTGTTTTAAGTAAAAAAAATAATAAAAAAATAAATTTATAAAATAATAATTTTAAGTATTAAAAAAGATAAGCCCTTTTTAATTTCCTTAATAAAAAATAATTTTTTATAAAACATGTTAGATATTAAAAAATTAAGTCTTCTAATTTAATAAATTAAAAATTAACAAAATTTTCAATTTTATACATTTTTAAAAATATTTTATATTTTATTTTATTTTATTTTATTTTATTTTATTTTATTTTATTTTATTTTATTTTATTTTATATATTAAATATTCTAAGTAAAAATAAATAAAACAAAAAACATTTTATATAAAAACATGTTTAGATTTAAGTATATATTTTTTTTATATTGAAAATTTTTAACAAAACAAACATATCTTTTTATAGTAATATTTTGAAATATTTAAAAAACTTTTTGTAATAATCGAGGGAGAGCACTTTAAATTTAAACAAAAACCAAATCCAAACAAATTTTAAATAAATATATAAAACTTTCCTGTAACTGCAGCCTGCGCAACAAAAGTCAGTTATTTAGATGTAAATTACTAAAAAAACATTTGAAAGAAGCCTAAAATTTGCAGCCCGTGCAAGTTTTCTTGTAAGTTTCAATATTACGAAATTCTTTTCGTTCAATTTGTGAGGCCAACAAACTTCAAAAATTTTGTAATAAGCCGACAAATGATGGCACACGATCTTAGCACACTTTTTTAACATATGTGAAGTATGAAACTACAATTTAAAACTTTCACCTCACATATCTTTACAAGCCAAAAAGTTTGCTACCTTCCGTTGCTTATCGCAGACTTTTAGCTGTGCGTTGCTTGACTTTTTACTTTCTCCCTAAGCCACTTCCTTTAGGGTTTCATAAAACTTTACTGTGTTGCCATAAATGTGATTATCTTGTAAAGTTTTTTGGGTGTACACAATTTTTAGAGATACTTTTGAACACTGTGCGAGTACGTGAAATAGAAGTGGTTAAAGTAACAGGAAGGATTTAAATTTAAATTTTAGTGAACAAATGAATGATGAAAATGAGTTTTTTAACTAACTTAAATATTTGCTCATTTATACACTGAGTTATTAATGGGCATGTTTCAAATTAATTCACTTCATTTCCAATTTAGCATCAAACATTAAATTTTTGTGGTTGTTTGCTTTATTAATTTTTCCCATTTTATTATTATTATTATGGGCAGCTGCCTTAGCAAGAATGGAGTCATTTGTTTTTATTGTTTCATTTATGGAGTGCGGCATTATGGATATTCAAAAATTGTTCCAAGCCGTTATTGCTTCATACAACCTTTGAGGTATTATAAATAATTTTATGAGCGAGAAATTAATGCTATTCCATTTATTAGTCTATGAAACGATTTGTTTAATGGAAGTTGAGTATGAATAATTTCTGCTATGTCCATTATGTGATTTATTCAAACATTAACTATTAAAATAATTGTCAGTCTCATGGACTGAATGTCAATAAAATTAAATTGCAATAAAATTGCCATATTTCTGAAGCAAATGGTCAATGGTAATGAAAAGTGGATCACTATCGTTGTCGAATAATGATGAGCCGGCACAAACGTTGGCCAAACCAGAGTTAACGCTCAGTAAGGTTTTGCTGTATGTTTGATGGGATTGGCAGGGAATCATCTACTCTAAGCGGCTCTCCTATGGCCAAACTCTTAATTCGTGCCAATGTTGTAAACAATTGGACCGCCTGAACGAAGCAATCGCCCTGAAGCGGCCAGCTTTGGAAAATAGGATAGAAGGTTTTGTTTCACCAGAACAACGCCAGGCAACACACACCGAAGAAGCTCCAGGAGCTCGGTTGGGTGGTTCTTATGCTTTTAAGTTAAAGTTTGAACCTAGCATGAAGTAATTATCACCTTTTTATGTCTATGGCGAATCATTTTGCCAGTTAACAATTAAGAGAAGTTTTTTGCCAAAAGGGTCGAGAGTTTCTATGAAAGGTGCAAAATTAATTTATACCCAAAATTATTGAACAAAACTTTACATATTTGACCTACCTTCGATCATTAAAACTATGCTAAATGAAGCTTTCAATTTCATGCCTAAGTGTGTCTCATACAGTGGCAGCCATCCTAACCTCATCTAACTTAATGAATTTAGTTTTACTACACTTTACAGAATATTGGCAAATCGAATGTAAATACACCCCACATATACAAATTTATGTGAACCAATATCAAACGCCTGCAAGTATGCAACATATATTTTCAACAATAACATAACCAGCTGCAAATAATCCAAGGAAAGTCTTGAGGTATTCCACAGTGTGCTGCTGATTCGAATGTCATAGATGCTCATTAATATTTGAAAAAAGAAATATTTGAAAAATTTTACAACATTGGCCAGTTCACAAAGTTCCGAAAAATTAAAAAAAATTGATTTATTTTTATTTAACTTATTTTTAGTTAATTTTTTTTATTTGTTTAACTATTTATTTTTTGTATATTTGCATTTCAAATGTTCAACTGCACTCGTAGTTGTATTAATTTGTCTGGCATACAATTTAATTTTTTAACCATTTTTTTCATTTGAACAGCACTTTTAATTTGTATAATTTTGTATAACTCTTTTTTTAATTTAAAAATGGTGATTTATCATAATTTGTTGAATTTCTTCGTAGTTTTGTATTACAAAGGATTTTGTTTTCAGTCACACAGGTTCAGATTAAATTGGAAGTTAATTTGATGCATTTATTAGTAAATTAAATTAAAAATTTTTGAATAAAAAATAAAAAATAAATAAAATAATAAAATTAATAAATCAAATTCTTATAATAAAAAAATAATAATTTACAAAAATATTATTTATCACCTAAAACAATTTATTAAAAAAAATCACCAAGTTTTTGTTATATTTCTTATCAATCTTCGGTACAGATAAAAGATTCAAAATTTTAACAAATTTTTTATTTTATTTATTTTATGTATCGATATTATTTTAGTTTATTTATATTATTTCTTTTTATATTATTTTTCAACTATTTATTTACTTTTATATATTTTTATTTTATTGCAACCAATAAAGTAAATTTTCATAAAATAAAATTTCAAATATTAAATAAATTGTTAGTAATCAAAACATTATATTAAAATTAAAAAAATTTTTTAAACTTTTTTTCTGAATTTTTGTATACCACTCTTCGTTAGATGTAAACGATTTCAAATTTTTTTTTTACAGAAAACGCATACAAAACCGACACTCGTCAACGCGTTGACCCGATAAGAGCGACTGTTATGACGAAAGACCGGCGTGTAACTGAATGCAAACGCGTATCGTCCGCTTGGGCAGGAGCAGACGGCATCCTTGTAAGCGCCTGAACGACAGCAAACTGGTCGAAAATGGCGAATAGGCAGCCAACAGCGAACAGCTGTTTGATTAGCGGCACGCGAATAGATAAGCCTTTTAGTACAGCAATGTAATTTTAGTACAACCCCTCCACACACAAAAGTATACGATACGAGTATAACAGTTGACGGCAGACAGACAGGCGTTGGTAGTGGCGATTGTGCGACCAAAAGACGAGCTCACATTCACATAAAAGTGTATTTTATGAATGGGAAAAACACTTGTTTGCATGCGCGGCGGAGAAATGATGAATCAATAACAATGCTTAACTGTGCTACAGTGTTATACTAATGAAATTTAGGGGAAATAGCCGGTGCGATGTGGGCAATTTATTTCAGTGGAAATGATTGAAGAAAGAAGACTGTTTTGATGTAAAATTTCAACTATGTTAGCGGAACCTAAAAAAGGTGTTGAGTAAACTTAAAAACATATTTTTAAGCATTAAAAATAATAACAATTATATAAAAAAAATAAATATATTCAATACATATTCTTACAGATTATTATATTTTTTTTTAAATATTTTTCTTAACTTTCATCTTTTCAATCGTCATTATTTCTTCTCTCATAACACTTAGGGAGCTATAAGTTGCCTGTTTCCTTAATCTCGCACTTTCTTAAGGTTTTCTCTTCTGCATTTAATGTCTTATTTTATGTATTGCTTTTCATGAGCAATCTTTATGTTAGCTTTACGCCCATTTTTTTGCTTACGCCGTTGCGTGCGAGTTAGCTTCTGTGTCTGTTGTTAGGCATAAAATCGGTTAGCATTAGCATTTACAACTATAACCAATCATAAAAAATATACAAGCAACCATGGCAGTGCTTCACTTCAACACACACACACACACACACACATACCCACATTAGCCACCCACAAATACCAATACTCGAGACCACAAAATTGAGGTTGTAAAATAAAATAATGCAATGAAAGGAAAAAAAAAACAAAGTAAAGGGATTTCGACAAAACAAGCGCGTCACACAGTTACAACCCAATACATGCTGACACACACACACACACACACACACATACACTTGAACTTATAGTCAGATACTGTAGCAATAAAAGCGCATAAAATTGTAATAGCAACTGTAACCTCCTTCCGTGGGTTTGAGTGGGCGCTTCCTTTCACTCAACGCGAAATCACGTGTCCTCAGAGGAGGCTGGCCGCAGTTATGAGAAAGAATTTTATGATGTTTGTTTCTGACATTAGACATGTGGTATTTTGCATTGCTTCAAATTAAAATATTGCCCTCTCAATCTATTAAATTAAATATTGTGTTTTTTTTTAAGTATTAAAAATTCTAAAAATAATTTCGAATGCAGAGAAAAATATAAAATTGTATATTTCAAAAATTCCTCATTACATGCTCTTCTAAACTAAATACCTGCGCAATAAAGAAAAAAACATTATGCGTGTTTTCTTATGCTTGACAAATACATATATAAAGACTTGATAAGATTAACTACGCTCACCTGCCACACCCACTATAGTAACAGAGACCAGCTATGATGCACTTTTGTTGGTCAATATGGGTATCAAACGATTCTGTATTTCATTCTGTGTTCGATTCAAGGAAACATAGACTATATAAGATTGGCCACGCCCACTTTACTGTCGAACAGTAGTAGCAAAAATCAGCTATGATGCCTTTTTTGTCAAGTAATATGGGTATCAAACGATTCGATGTTAACTTGAAACCAACACTAGTTATATTAGATTAGACACGCCTTTCTGTCACGCCCACTATAGTAACAGACATCAGCCATGATGTATTTTTGTTGGTCGATATGGGTATCAAACGATTCTGTATTTCATTTAAGGCAACATATACTATATGAAATTGGCCACGCCCACCTGTCAGGGCGGCAGTATTGGCAAAAATCCGCTACGATGCCTTTTTGTCAAACAATATGGATATCAATTGATTCTATGTTAAATCGACACCAACACTAATTATATTAGATTAGTCACGCCTACCTGCCACGCCCACTATAGTAACAGACATTAGCTGCGGTGTGCTTTTGTCGGTCGATATGGGTATCAAACGATTCTGCGTTCAATTGAGACCATTAAAAGCTTTCTAAAATTGGTCATGCCCATCAACCACGCCCACTATAATAATGAAAGTTATGTATGATAGTTTTGACAGGCAATATGTATACTAAACAACTCTTTGTTTAATTTAGGCCATTATAAGCTACAAAATATTGATCTCACCCAACAACCACGCCCACTTCTGTCTACCTTCCCGCCGTGCTTACACAAAAGAGCTATTTTATTTGTTTATCAGACGTTTGGGTATGAAACGATCTTATGTTTAATTGATATCAATATATATATCTTATATATAGCTATAATCAAAAAAAAGTAGCACCTTGGAGTAAAAAGTCAAATTAAAAATTTCTCCTATGTTTGCTGCTTCTTCTTTCTTTATGATTGTAAGATATAACATTCAAAAGAATTGTATACTTATATTTTTTTAAAAGTAAATATTCAGTTTACTATTTTTGTGTTATGCCTAAAACTTTAAGTACAAATAGAGAAATTTATTCTTGAAACCACAGAGGGTTCGGACGTGCTCAAAGTAGCCATCTCTTGGCCGAGTTTGATTGTTATGTTTCTCTAATATAAGTTATAATATAAGTAACAATTTCCCAGAGATTTAGTATTTAATAGTTAATTCTGGAAAAATTAATATAATAAAAAAACAAAAATTATAATAATAACTTTCAAAGTAGTTTCATCCAAATCGGATGGAGGGGATTGTGACATATTAAAAATATCACTTGGATGCATCCAATGAAAAAGAAGTCGAAAGTTAATAAAACCCTCAAAGAATTTGTTTTGTTTTTTTTTTAAAACATTTTTTATAAAGTTAGAATTTTGGTAAATTCACCAAAGTTTTTTATATATTCCACGTATACTTAGTTTTTTATACAATAATATGTAATTTTTTCACATTTCTTAATTTTTTTCCACCTGCGTGATACTTTAAAAAATAATAAATGGGAATAATAAACATAAATAATAAATATAAATAATAAACATAAAAAATAAATATGAATAATTGATATAAAAAAATAAATAAAAAATTTTTAAATATAATTTTTTAGTTTATTTTTTAGTTATACTTATTTTCCCTACAGTCACCAACATTTTTTCTGTGACTTTCTGACATTAGTTTTAACAATATGTAATTTTTCAGATTTTTTATTTACCTGTGCCTTACCTAGAAAAATGTAAATGTATGATTTCCCTGTTTTTAGGTTATGTTTCTGATATAGTGAATAAAAAAATGTGAAAAAATATTTATATTGTTAAAAACGATATTGCAAATCACAGAATAATTTTGGCGACTGTAGAGTAAACATAACCTATAAAAAACAAGAATTTTCCGCATTCGTTTCTAGTCTTCTACAAGGCACTGAGAAGTGGGTTTGGGCTATATAGGCTGTATACTTAAGATTATATATAAGTGCCATATGTATAGAAGCATATGATTATTATATCATTAAGTATAGCCAACCTATACCCATCCACTCACTCACTAACTCACTCACTCATCTAGCTGTCACTTATAAAACTGATAAAGTATTTAAGATATACTTAAAAAGTTTTAAACTTTTTTACATTTCCCTCAAGTGCCAACAAGTCAACCGCGAAAGCCACGCACTTGAATGCCGCATATAAATAAAATTCGAATAAACTTAAAAAAATTAATTCAAGCCATGTGAGCAATGAAAATGAAGTAAATTTCAGAAAATACTGCGCCATAAACTGTGAAAAAATATTGCACTATTTACAAAAGTGCACTATTCGTGTGCACGAAATGTGCGTCACGTGCAAGCAATGTAAAAACAATAACAACAAAAACAAAACACTGCAATATTGATTCAACTTTTTCCCCATTTATTAATTAAAAACTACCAAGCAAAAGTTGTAATTGGTTTTTTAAAATGAATTTTTTGTTTGTAAAAAGTTCAATTGCTGAAATTTGCTGTTGTTGTAATTGTTATCAATAAAATTGTATTGTTTTTGTATAGCAACAAACCAATGATGACTTTGCCGCACTTGATTACATTTTTATGCGAACACTTGAATATTTACCTTCATGCACAACGCGCACGAAGCGCACGACGCGCACTTAAGTTGCGGTCAATTGTGGCCGACTGATTGGTTGGTTGAATAGTGGTTTATTGGTGTATTCATGATTTTCAAACGACCGCACGAAGGTGCAATGGGAGGACAATAATAACGGCGCGCAGTCAACCAGTAATTGCAGGAATTCGTTACGTAGGTCAGTCCATGCAGAATACTTAAAGGGACACTTACCTGAAATTGAAAAACAAATTTATGTATTGATTGGATGGAAATAATTGAAAATTTAAAATATTTACAAAAGTTTCATGAAAGAAATGTATTTAATGTAAGGTTTTACGCTGCGAATTCAATTCTTTTCATTTCTTTCATTTCATTTCTTTCATTTCATGTCTTTCTTTTCATTCTATTCTATTCTAAGAAAATTTAATATTACATAGTTTCAGTAATGTTGTCCTCAATAGCCAAGTGTGAAGTGCATGGGGCTCCATGACAGAGGTAGTGGGTTCGATTCGATGTTGGTTGGTTCCACAATTCCCGAAATTTAAAATTTTTCACTTTTTCAATGTTTCCCATCACTTTAGTATAACTCAGTCAGATACGTTTCCTTACAATAAACTCCTACCTTTCCCTTTACAATCAGCTCTTGATGTTTTGGGCATGTCCATTAAGAACGATCTTCGTTGGAACGATCATATTTTCGGCGTGTCGAAAGAAGCAGCCAAGTGCCTCGGCTTCTTAAAGCGGTGCAAAAAATATTTCAACCCGTCCAATCTCCGCATTATTTATACCACTTATATCCGACCTAAAATGGAGTTTAACTCGCACCTGTGGGCAGGGGCTTCCAAAACCCATTTGGAGCTCCTCGATCGGGTGCAAAACCGTGCGATTAAACTTATAGGGGACAGTAGGGCATCCATCTCTATTGACTCCTTGGAGCATCGTCGAAACGTGGCATGTTTGGTGTTATTTTACCGATACTTTTTAGGTAATTGCTCAGTGGAGATGAGCAGCTTGCTGCTGTCACTCCGGGTATTCCCCCGGGCAATCGGTTTGAACACTGGCGCCCATGCATTCCACGTTGAAACGATGTTCCAGCGAACTACTCACTACAGAGAAGGTACGTTCCTGGCTCGTACAGCGCGATTGTGGAATGGTCTCCCTGCAGATATTTTCCCCAGCACTTATGATCTTGATGGGTTCAAGGCAAGAGTCCACAAATTCTTCACCCAACATCCTTGCTCCCAACCTATATATCCTTCCTGACCCAGCGCAATGCCTCGCATTTAAAGGGATATCCCCTGCGCGTTGGCTGTTGTGGTGGGCAGCTCGAAGCAGAATTCCATAAGTCATAATTATACTAAAAAAACAACAAAACCACTAGCACTACCAGTTCGAATTAACTCAGGAATATACATCGCACACATATATCGCAGCGCATACATCATCCAAAATAAATTCATCAAAGACACCAACCTTGGCGTTTTCCAAGAACTCCTCCTATCTAGCAAGCAACACAATGCAGTAATAAACTTTCAATAGGGTACAACAGATGGCAGCCTCATCACTTAGGAAAGCTGGCTATAGGTTTTTCATTCACCCTAGCAGAACTTCAATCATTTGACCTAATCAACCTTAGCCCTGCTGAGGCCCTACACTCTCAAGTAGAGTGAACCAGGAGAAAAAATATTCATAATAATAAATAAATTAAATAAATGAAAAAATTAATTAATTAAAGTACAAAAGCAGAAAAACAGAGTACTTTAAATTATATTACAATAACTTTAAAAATTTTCCCTAAAATGTGAGCCAAATTTTTGTTAAATATTTCGAACCCTATGAATATGAAGCATTGTCAATGGCACTTGTACTCACTTAGTTTGAAGATCCATTATTAAATGCTTCATTATTGAGAAATCAAACCCCATCAGTTTCTTTTCAAGGCACATCAAATAAGCGAAAACTCAAAGAAGTATCGAGAGTTCATGCAAATCATTGATTCGGTTAATGAACCGGTTCGAATTATCTTTTGAACCATAAGTAAAAAATATTTAATTTTCAATGCATAAGCAAGAATTTAGAATGGAATACGCATACATTTTTTGTCTATAAAATTATATGGGAAAATAAATTTTATAGATATTGTACTCCATATGACTTACTGATATATTTTGGTCCTAAAAGTTCAAAATATAAAATTTAATTAAAAAGCGACAAGTTTCCTTTTTCTTTTGGTACCCATATCTTCATCATTGCGTCATCGAAAATATTTAAAAAAAATCTTTGTGTATGTCTTTACAATTTAAAAGTCCTTTAAAAAGGACATTGGATCAATAAATTAAAAACTGGGTATGCCATGTTACTGTAAATTATTTCTAGTTTCACGCCTTTATCATCTTTTGGATGAATGAATAGTACTGTCGCACGCTGATATATTCTGATATCATAACATATATACTTAGGTATATTAAAAATTCTTTTATTTAAATATTCTGATCCTGTTTGAACCGAAGCGCTTTTGAAATAATGGTTTGGTATTCGGTTTGGTACATAAACTTGAAAATTCATGAGTTCCATTTTTGGTTCTCTTTAAAGTCCCAAAAATGCAACTCAAAACTCTGTTATGAACCTTTGTCCAAAGATTGATCCAGCTTTCTTAACTAAACATGTTTTATAAACTTTGATCTTTAAAGCTCCGGAGGTTGAAGGAAGGACCACTAGGTTTCAGCTACAAGCAAAGACAAATCATTGTCCGCACTTCATTGTAAGAGAAATCAAACAACTTCAACTCTCAACTCAACGTCAAAAGTTTAACACTAGAATACCGAGCCAATCCAATCTTCCTCAAAGACCCATATGGAATCATGTCAAAAAAGAGGGGTACAAATTTTGTTAATACTATTTTTAATTTTATTACTTAATTTGGCTTTAATATTTCTATTTAATATTACGAAAAATTTTCGTTCAAAAAACGATGTTACAAAATAAAAAAAACCTTACTGAAGTCATTTTGATATCCTTGGCCAGTCCTGGAGTTGAAGTGATTCAGTTAGAAGAAAAATCTCGCTAAAGGCGAATGAGTCGGTTCGGTTGGCTAGGATTCTTATAGGACTTTTTAGATGAAATCTATCTAAAATCTCAGTAAAACCAGGTTCTATCTTTAGATGAAACCTATCTAAAATCTCTCTAAAATCAGGTTCTGACTTGTGCTCCAGTTGACTAGAAATATTTGAAAATCTTACTGAGATAACATATATCGTACGTCTGGACAAAGAAACGTTTTTTTTTGGGCTCTTCAGGTGAAATATCTGAAATTTCAAATCCAAGTAAATTAAGATTTTTGTGCTCCAGTGCTACAGATATGGGACAATCCTACTTAAACCGAATATGCCGGCATTCTTTTTCTTAAAATTTGTGAAAAAAATTTGTATTCGATTTAATATGAAGCATTATTAAAAAAATAAATTTGTTGAATGTATGTTTAGTGTGAACATATGGTCATTAAGGTGGGTCGCGAAAAAAAATTGGTGTTGTCACCACCTAAAAATAAAATTCAGAGTGTTTAACGACTATTTGGAAAATATTGCGATACTGAGGTAAGCCAATTGTGAGCGGTTTTGCTTCAAAAATAAATATTAAAACTTCCAGAACTCAATAAATTAACAAAAAAAATTTTTACAAAATATGTGCAATCCAAGAATTCCTGAAGGTTTATCTAACCAAAAAAAATTATTCGAAAATGTCCAACAACAAAAAAGTTACACCCAAAAAACATGATAATTAGAGGTATTTTTGAAGCAAAACCGCTCACAATTGGCTTACCTCAGAATCGCAATATTTTCCAAATAGTCATTAAACACTCTGAATTTTATTTTTAGGTGGTGACTGAAACGTGATTTTTTTTTTGTATGGAGTGCGACCCATCTTAATGGTCATGATAGCCATTACGGGGTTAAAAAAAAATATCCTTCTACTAATAAAATAATATGGTGTATGATAAATTTATATTCGAACCAATGACCCACTGAATCACCAACCAAAAACTGGACACTAAGCCATGAACAAAATTTCAATTTGAAAATTGGACGAGACAATCCGCTTTCTAATGAATGATGTCATTCTTGTTTGAATAATTTTTTTTCATTTTAATAAAAAAAAATTTATATTTATTGCATTATAAAAACAGGGACTGAAAATTTTTAACCAAAAAAATCATGATGAGGCATGAAGCATTCCAGATATACTTATTATGTAGTGCAATAAAGTGATTATTTTTGAAAGCAGTTTTTAAAAAAGCAATAAGCCAATATTTCCCGATTTTTATTTTCCGCTCACCGAATAAAAATTTTTTGTTGATTTTTTTTTTATCAGAAAATTAAAATTATTTGTTGTTTTATTTTTTTGGGGGAAAAATAAAAATTATGCGGTGAGTTTAATTTAAAAATGTAGAAAATCAAATTTTGATTTTCATGTTTTTAATTTTCAAAAAGTAAAAATTAAATATTAATAAGCAGCTAAATGGGAACTTAACTATTTCCTGATTAAATAATTTCTGCTGCTTGAAGCCTAATCTAATTTTCCAAGTATTTAATGTGACATGTGTCAACGTACAGAAAAACAAATACAGACATATATCTAATACACATTCATACATGTATGTATGTATGTAAAATGTGTGTATAGATATTTTGAGTGCCCAAATCATTATTAATTGAGCAGCCGGAAGGTGACACAGCATCAACATCACACAGCAACTGACTGAGCCTAGTCCTTTTTAAAGCCACTTAAATGCTCATTTTTACGCTTTAATGCTGTAAACACACACAGATACATTGGCAAAGAAACACACACACACATTGGCCCAGACGCACAAAGGCATCAAAACAGACACAAATACACAGACACATCGCCACAGACGTACAAACATACCGACACAGACACAGCGACACAGACACATTGGCCCAGATACAAAAACACATCAACACAGTCACATCGACACATCTACACAGACAAATGTCAGCAGATGAGTTCACACGTGGCCATTGAACAGCCATGTAAGTACACAAACAAACAGTCGCTGGAATTTCGGTTGCTTATGGCAATTTTTGATGTCAACAGCAATAACAATAAAAACAACATTGCTCACCATTGTTGAACATTGCTTCATTTTCTGTTAATCGTTGCTCGTTCGGCTAAACTTCAATTTTTCTTTGACGCTTCTTGAGCTGTCGCTACGTACACATAAAGTTCATAATAATTTCTATGTTATTGTTGTTGCTATTATTGTCTGCTGCTTTTCCTGTTGTCGATTGGTGTTAGTATTCCTAAGTCTGTTGTTTGTGTTGTGAATGTAAGTGTGCTTTGTTATTTCCGATGAAACGGATGTTTGTCATGACGACAACGCAATGTCGACGCACTCAACAACAACAAATTAGCAACACATTGCAACACCAAAAACAATTTATTTTTCATTGTCCATTTTTCAACTCCGTCTAGGCGAGCAAATATGTCTATGTTATTATTTGAAGCAAAACAAATTCAAAAATTTTGTTGCAGCAAATACATTTTTAAAATGAAAAATTGAATTAAATTTTTCACAAATTTACAAATTTCAAACTAGTGAACTTGAAAATTTATTTTCAATTTTCTGCTTTTGCAGAAGTTAACACTGTTGGACAGAAAACTTTTAAAGTGCGCCTTAAAGTATGCCAAACTCAGGTATACAACTTTAACCATTGCAAGTTCTGCTTTTAAGGCTGATTTGTAACAGCACACTTGCAGGTGGTAAGTGGCAGCGCCGCCTAAGGGTATGCCACAAAAATAGTTTTATGAGTTTTGAACAAAATGAGCCAATTTCTAGATGCATACACCTGTGCACCAAGTATAGTAGCATCATAGATTTTAACTCATCTTTTTCTAGATTTAAGCTTAACTTGTTTACTATTTTTAATTAGTCTGTAAGAACTTTTTCTGTAGACCGAAATAAATAAATACGTAAATGAAATTTCCTGCCATAGTTTTAGACTTTTTTTATGTGAAATAAAACACAACACTGCCATCATGGTTATGATTTATATGCAATATGCAAATCAAGAGATTTTGGTTTTATGAATGAAATAAAAAAAAATACTTGGAAAATATCTAGAAAAAAAGTAAAATAAAAATTTTCAAAATTCAAATGCATTGCCTTTTCAAGTCAACTCATAATAAATTTCAAGCACCATTGTTGTGTTGTTCAATTGTTTATCTGTGTGTGTTTGTGTGTGGGTGTGTGTGTGGGCCTTTTGTGTACGAGTACATGTCGGTTTTCGGTGGCAACTTGACATTGTCAATTGGACGCTTTTGTTTTTTTGTTCCAAATACAAAATTGCAGATACGCAAACTGACTTTATTGGCTTCCGCCTAAAGTGAGCAAAAGTATAAATAAAAAAATGAAAACACTTTGAATGGTGTGACACAAAATACGTCACACGTGCCGGCAAGCTCACACATGCATGCACACAACAGCGAATGTAAACAAACCCCCAACGGATATGAATGAAATTAAAGAAGTGACTTGAATTTCAAAGGTTCACAGTCTACATACCTACATAGATACATACACACATATATATGTATATTTATATTTACATATACATACATTCACTCATACACACGTGTTTCGAATTGAGTGTTAGACATTTAAAGCAACTTTATTGTTCCTGAGCGAAGACTAAGTTGACTGTCTGTTGAAAAGGATTCAGATAGGAATAAGAAACACGGCGAGCGGGGTTTAAAACTGCTTAAATATTTGTAATTTGGTTTGTATTGAATAGCGAAAGGAAGAGAAGACTTTAGTCAAGTGAAGCTTAGTTGAAGTTTAAGTGCAAGTAGTGAATGAACATTAAGTGAAGTAATATAAAATATGCTGTACTTGTTTTAATAAAATGCAACTGTAGTGTGGTAAAGTATGCCACATGAGTCGTGTTCAAAAACAATAGTTTAAGATAGATGTTTTTATTTACTGATCAATTTTTTTTAGACCTAATGATGTCACATTCTTAGTTTCCACGAAATGGAAGCAAAGTTGACTTAAATAAAGGTGATTGCAAGTAAAGTAAGTAAAGGTTGGACGCGAAAAACTACAGTACGTTAAAATATGTCAATGTGAAGTGAAATTGAATTAAATAAAATGAGCAAGACAGATATTTCGTTGATATGTGAGTACAGAGTACAAAAAGAGGGCAGCTGCAGGTGAAGATGAAAATTCACTAAACGAATAGCAAAACCAAAGCCCATTCCCGGGAAAGAGATATAAGGTAAGTTTGGCAAAAGAAATTAAGAATTGAGTATACTTTATAACGCCTAAAACTAGGCTTTGGAAAGATGGTACCAGTTGGATTTGGGTGGAAAAAACAATCGCTGCTGTAGAGCCTCGTATTGAGGAGAACCTAAAGGAGTCGATTCAACATGGCTCACTGCAACTGGAGCTGTGTGCAGTGGCGCACAAAGAGAGGAGGGAGGTTTAGGGGCGACCCCCAACCAACCCCCTTAATTACAAAAATTGCTGGTAAAAAATATGGTTTCAAATGTTATTGGGTTAAAAAATTGTACGCGAAACCCCAAAAAATTAAATCGTGTTAAAAAAGTACTATTTCAAAGGACATTTTTGGCATTTTAGAAAAAACGGTCAAATTGACCCATAAACATGGGAGCCAAAGGGTTAAAATGTTTCACGAAAATGTTCCCTGTAGTACTTAAAAAAAAATGCTGAACACATCATAAACCTAAAATATAAGGACGCATGGTTTTCATATGCCGATTCACAATAAAGATATGCAAAAAGGACAAAACTTTGGCCTCTCCTAAAAAAAAATCAGATGCAAACTTTCAAAACGACACACGTATAATTTTTTTTGGCATCTTCTCCTAAAATATGTTGTAAGAAATTTTTAATTTTGATACAAATTTGATTTTGTTGTACAGTGTATTTTTCTACTATAAAAGCTACACACAACGAAATCCTGAATAATTCTAGAATTCCTGGATTACCAATTTTAAATCCCGAAATTCCGAGACATTGAAAAAATACTTCGGGATTGAACGACTTACTAACAGCTTTAATGCTAACAGTTTTGTCACAAATTTACAAGTAACGTTAACAAAATGTTAACAACAGGAACACATTGCAGGATAATTTGTGCTTTACGAAAAAAAATAACTAACTAATGTAACAACAGGAACTGTTAGCGAATACTTCAACCATAGAAAAAGCTTTCACAGATAACATTTTGTGGATGCTGTGATAGGAGTCCTGTGAAAGCTTTCAACATGTTAACGGCAATGTTAAAGTGCTGTTAATTTATAAAAGAATACTGTTGTATACATAGCAATAAATGAACCTAACATACTGTTAAACAAAAGCTTCAAAAATTCATAAATATGCAAAAAATTCGTTTTACAAAAAATTCGTTTTTCAAGGAACTACGTTTTCTATATTAGGTATTATTTTAAGAAATTGTGCGAAGTGTCTTAGACACAGACAGGTACCATGGTACATTGATAAAGCCTTTCACCTTGATTAGAAAAATGTCAGACTCGAAGGATATGGGAATATGAATTTTACATTAACTTTGCCGTTCTTGATAGCTCAGTGGGTAGCGCGCTAGTTTTTCATACCAGAGGTTCTAGGTTCGATTTCTAGTTTAGCCTGGTTAAACACTCATCTACTTATATCGCTTATCACAATGAAGCAAATGAGAATTATAAGAAACGCACAATTGGCAGCTCATGGAAAAACCTTCAAGTGTGGAAGAAAAATTGTCAACCACAACCGTTTGAAGTCGGCGTTAAACTGTAGGTCCCCTCCCGCTCTTCCCCTATTAATTTAAAATGAATGAATGGGATGAAAAATGAACGAATTTTACATTAAGTAAATAAAGAACAAACAAACAAACATAACATAAATAAATAAATACTTATTAATAAAAACAATTTATTCATTTTTTAAAAACATAAACATGAAAAAATCACCCTTTCATACCTTACTCGCTAATATTCAAAATTAAATAATTTAATATTATATGCAAAAAAAAAGTTTATTTACATTGGGGGTATTCAAATTACTCCTCCTTTCATTATATATCTGCTACACAATAAAATGTAAAAAAATTTTCTAGAAAGTTTCGGTTTCAGCTTTTCGGCCATTTTTGGGCCGAAACCGAAACTTCCGTCGGACACTAAATATTACCAATATTCCTATTAATATTAAATAAAAAAATTAACTAAATTAAATCAAATTAAAGAAAAGAGTTTCAAGAATTAAAAAAAATTATTTTTAGAAGGTAAGGACGAATAGGTATTAAAAATGTTTTATTACATTTTTCTCCTTGAATATCCTTAAGAATTTCAAACGGTTTTTTTTTTTGTTAAATATGTCAGGGCTAACTTGTAGACTACCACATCCTCGAATTTCATCCTTCTTACTTCATTATTTTAGGAAAAACAATTATTCTTAAACTAAATAATTCTCTCTATAAAACATTGTTTGTTTGCACCGTACAACAAACATAAAATATTTTATTAACACTTTAAAAAATCCTTTAAAAAAAAATATTGAAAATTTTCCAGGATATTCAAGGATAAAGTTTGAAAAGTACATTTTTGTAGCACACACATGAAGGCCCAAGTGTATCTCATACAAAGGCAACCAACATAGGTTATGTACTTTTCTACGTGCATTAACTTACAATGCCCAAAAGTAGGCTTTAGGTAAGTAGTTCATGGATCATTTTCCAAATATTTGCTCATTCCGCTTTATTGCATATATTTAGGAGACTTTCTATTCAGAAAAAATAACTGCAAAAGCAGTTTTGATGAGAAAGTAGCATAAACTTAAAATGCCTAAAAGTAGGCTTTAAGTAAGTAGCTCATATAACATCCTGCAAATATTTTCGTATTCTTTTTTTATTGCATATATTAACCCATTAACGACAGAGCCCTTAAAATTGATGTAAGATGTTGAAATTTTTACCAGATGCTAGTTTTGTACAGTTAAATACAAATCAGAAAAAAAAATTTCAAAATCTTGGCAGGGGGCGTCATACCCACACCTCATACCCACCTAGTGCATACATAAGTGAAGATAATTTTATGTGTTCGAATATTTGCGAATTTTTTGGTTTTTATTCTCCTTTTTGATGCATCATAAATTTTTTCATTATTTTAAATAGAAGGAGCATCTGGCGAATAAAAAATAAACTTTATATATTACACAATAAAATTAGTAAAATTGAAAATTAAGTCAAAAAATGATAGGTTTTGAAGCATTTAGCACACAAGCCCATATTACATTTTCCGCATACAGATATACACACCGTTGTGCAATTCTGACCCCGACATCGTCGACGTTGGCTATCTGCAATCACCTCCACAAAGTGATCGATGCCATCGTACCTTTGCATCATGCATTTATCTTCACTCTTCGGCTTTCGATAACCTTCAGGCGACTTTCTAACGCCACGACTAGCTCAGTGGTGGCTTGAAATTGCTTGACGAAAATCAGATTGGTAAAAATTTTGCATTGCAATGACAAAATTTTAATAATTTGTGAGCCCACTGTTGTAAGGTACTAGGTGGGAAGAAAGGTCGGAATACGTCCAGTAGGGTGGAACTAATGTTGGTAAATACGGACCACCACAATTTCTTGCGACAATTCTGTATTCATTCAAATGCTGATAAATACGATCTGTACCGCCCATTGAAACATTATACACCGCACCGCTACCGCATGTGGTCGGGGAACGGTGATTATTCGCCGATGTTCTCGTGAGTATTGACCGACTTTGGATACGTGATGTTATCCATAAATGGTTTAAGCTATAGAAAAAAACAGCACTTTCCAGTTTTATGCTCTCTATGTGATCACCTTGTTTCTTTTTTAGTGCCTTTTTGTCAGGCAAAAGGCAAGATTTCGGTATCATAAAGTATCTCTTATTACACCAGTGCCCCCAGTAGCCCCACTGTTTCAAACCAACCAAAACTCGAATTGAAGTAAATAAATTATCGAAACTTATGCAATACGGCAACTGTCTTCTCGTCGTCCAAAAAACGACAAATCAAGAACATCCTTGATTTAAGGATCCTTCAAAGGATCAAAGGACGATATTGTCATCGATGTCGACAGGAATATCATCTTCGTCGGAATTACATACTAATTCACATGGTAGTAGTTGCTTCCTGCCCAAATTTTTGATAGTACCGCCGTAGTCTTCTTCGCCTGAATCTTCATCGGACACCTTAGGGTCACCGGAAGGCTCTATATACAATTTTCAAAACCTTCATCATCACCCTGCAAGCTTTCCAGATAATCTAGCATTTCATCTGGGTTTTTGAAGTATCTAATAACATAAAAAAAGTAATAAATGTACTTGCACTGTATTTGGACCAACGTAACGTATACGTCACAGCAATAAAAAACACAATCAAACACGGATAAAACAAAATACGTTGTCATTTATTTTTTGCACTATTTACCTACAAACTATTCTAAGTAAAACTGCATTAAAATATTTTATTTATCTACATACGAAAAAAACATTTTAATATACTTACTTTTTGATCTTTGTCATTTTCGATATTTTTCCTTTTTTCAAATTTCACAAAATAATAAATCAATGTAAACACGACTTTTCACAATGAAAGCTTGACTGCAACTGAAGCAGTTTCGGACGCTATGCTTATGAGTAGGTCATGATATAGTTTTTATTACATTTGAAGTAGCCAATTTTTTTTTCTCCGCCCATAAAGCTGGGCTAAGCTATCGTGACGTATACGTCACGTTGGTCGTTAATGGGTTAAGGCGACAGCTGCAAAAGCAGTTTTGGTGAGAACTGCTTACTTCAAACACTCATGTTGATGAAGTAATTGTTCTTGCTCACTTTTAGTTTTGGTTCATTACAGAACAAGATTTGTTGTATCAATCGGCTGTCTATGAGTTGGGCACACCATACTTTATTCAATTTGCACTCATGTCTTTTCGGTCCCCCTATTAGTTTGTTATTTTTTTGCCGTTTTTTATTCTTTGTTTGTGCGTTTGACATTTGTATTTTAAATTTCATCATAGCTCATTGCCCCAGAAAACTTAACACAAGACCAATAAGTGAAAACGAAAATGAAAATGAACTGTGACAGTTACCAACAAATGGTGCTCTGGCATTAAACGAACAATTCACTTAAGCGACATGTCAAAGCAAACGCCGAACACCTGCTTCGCATCAATCCATAGGCACGCATGGAACTTAACACACACACACACACGCACGCACACAAACAGAAGTGCCTACACATCGACCATTTGAAATGGATTTATCCATAGCTAAAAAAAAAATTATATTAAAAAAAATAAAAGACAAGGGCCCAGTTGCCAACGTCGACAGCTTTTCCATAAATGAAATGCTAAAAAAGTGAAGTGGACAAAAACTGTTGGTCAGTTTTATTTGTGTGACAAAAATCGAAGAAGCAAAAAAACAAAGCGGAAAAAAGTTAACGAATGTACACAATGCCGAGGGCTGCTTGAAGAGGAGTTTAAATTTTTTTGAATTGGAAAAAAAGTATAGAGATATTTCGAATTTTTTATTGAGCATTTGAAGTTCTTTACCATAGCAGGAGGCAATTTTACAGCTGCCATGCGGAGAAGCGCGAATTTGGCGGCGGACTCGTGGTCAGCAAGAGACTTTGCCTCGGTTCACTCCGATGACCGAACCGTATTGGCGACGATTATAGTATACGAACCAACAACGAGCTGTATGAAGACATGGAAATAGCGGAGCGAGTGAACATCCTTGGCCATGTCTGCCGTATGGACAATGAAGCTCCTGTGAAGAAGGTGTCCGATGCGGTAGTTGGGGGTCGAAAGGGAACGAAAAGGGAGGCCGTGCTTCGTTGGAAGGACCAAGTTGAGAACGTCCTATGATTTCTTGGTGCAAAGCACAGGAGCCTAGAGCAGCTTTTGCGGCAGACCGTAACACGGGAAAGGGTTTTTATGTCCAGTTAAACAAACAAGCAATGCTTCCAATAAACTTTCGTATGTTACACCGTGTGACAAAAATTAAAAAAAATTTTCACACCTGAAAAAATCCATATGGGCGTGAAACCAGAGACCAAACATAATAATACTGCGTACTCAGTTTTTTATTTCTACATCCTTTGTCCTTTTAAAAGGACTTCAAAATTTTCAAGGGGATAAAAAATAAAAAAAAGATACAAAATATTCGTTAGAATATGGCGATATGTATATAAAATGAAGAGGAAAAGCTCAAGAATTTAAATAAAATTGATTTTTTATCTATTTGCAAAAAATGGATATGAAAAAGGTCCTTTGAAATTTGTAATCCTTTATACCCTTGAAAATTTAAATAGAATTTTCTTGAAAATTAAGTATGTTAAAACCCAAAACCTCCTTGATCACGTGTCAAAATTTCATTGTTCTCGCTTCATTGATTTTGTATATTTTTATTATTTAAAATACTGTTACTCGAATAAATTAGAATTTTTGTACTTCATTAGAATTGCAGATCCGCCTTTTTTTAATATCTTTCGAACTAATAAAGTTAGAGTAATGAAATTTTGACACGTGATCAAAGAGATTTGGGGATTTAACATATTTACTTTTCAAGAAACTTCGATGTAAATTTTCAAGGATATAAAGGATTAAAATTTTCAAAGGACCTTTTTTATATCCTTTTTTTACAAATAGATAAAAAATAAATTTTATTTAAATTCTTGAGCATTTCTTCTTTCATTTGATATACATATCGCCATATTCTAACTAGGTTAAGTATTTTTTATATTTTTTTCTTTTTATCCCCTTCCAAATTTTGAAGTCCTTTAAAAGGACAAAGGATAAAGAAATGAAAAACTGAGTACGCAGTATTACTATATTTGGTCTCTAGTTTCACGCACATAAAGAGTTTTCCCGGTGTGAAAAATGCTGTCGCACGGTGTTATTGTCCTACAAAAATTGCTTTTTTATCTCATAATTGCCTCCAAGTGTTCTTCAAAAAGCATTGCAATGATGGTGTATGTTGAATTTCAAACATTTTTGCAGCTCTTTTCACAAATTATGTGCATTTTGCAAGTCATAAAACAAACCTTTTAACCTTTTAGCAAAATTCAACATAAAATCGAAATACAAAAATCCTAAAAATGTAAAACCATTCTAAATATATGCAGTCACTTTGCATCGATATGTATTCGAAAAAACAATAACAACACAACAAACCCAAAACCAAAACATATGCGAGCAGCGCTCAGACAGCCAACGCCTAACAACGCCAACGCTTGTTGACATATTTAAAATGCCTCACAGCAAGTCGGCGATTTTGCAATAGTACTATTTTTTATATTTGTTGTTGTTGCTGTTTGCGGTTTGCTGCAGTCAAATGTTTTCTATGCTCTTCGTTCCCCAACTGCGCGCATAAATTTGTATTATTTTTTGATATCGGTTTGTGTGAAAGAGCGCAGCATCGCGACATATGTGACACCACACTGGTGCGATAGAAAAACGATTACAACGACAAAAAACGAACATTTATTTGCATAGGTATTTGTGTGTTTGCATGTGCAGCCAATAAAAATATGCAAAAAGTATGGTAGCATTTGTTTTAGTTGTTGTGTAGGTACCTTTTTTTATTTCTAAAAAATAGATACGTGCCACAAATACATTTTTTTGTTCTGATGTGTCACTTTCTGCTGATGTCAGCATTGTCCATGCGCTTTGCAAACATTTATGCATATATCAAAAAATCGTTGCATACGCTTAGGCGATTTCAGCCATTCCACTCTATGTGGAATGACTGAATCGCTGCTGGTGTTCGAATACATTGAGCGTCAAAAAGCACTGTGCAAGGTTGATTGTTAGTTTTAAGAAAATTAGTTTTACTGGCCAGCGCAGGAGTGGTTCGTATCGCTGCATTGTGCCAACATTAGGGACCGTACCGGTTATGATTCTTATCAAAAAAGTCAGATTTTAACTGTTATCTTTTAACTTTTATTTTATCATATCAGGAAATAATAACTATTACTTTTGACTTTTATTTTATCGGTAAAAAATAACAGTTATTTTGTTACTTTTATTTTTTCGGTCAAATATATCAGGCAATTTGAATTTTTTCAAAGGCCGTTTGACCGACTAAAAAACTATTGATACCATTTTTTTTCGTCTCAGCAGACCGCACTTTCTAAGCCTGATATATTTGACCGAAAAAATAAAAGTCACAAAATAACTGTTATTTTTGACCGACAAAATAAAAGCCAAAAGTAAAAATTTTTTTTGCCTGAAATAATAAAAAGCACAAAATAACAGTTAGTTTTAACTTTTATAGTAAAAGTCAAAAATTTAAAAGGCGTTTAATATTCGTGAAGCTGAGGCCACCGACAACTTTTTCGTTATGTCTTTTTGATTTGAAAATTGTAAAATAACAATTATTTTCGGTCCCTGGCCAAAATAAAACAATGCACGATGAAATTCTTTGATACAGTTCACTAAAGTGGTCACTTTGTTTACAATATTCCAAAGTCACTTTACTTTAACTTTACTTTTTCTGTTCGAGTTAAACTGCTTTCAAATCCAACTAACTGCCAGCATTATTCTTGGCTGCCTTTTATGCTTGTTTGCCCAGAGCGTGACTCATTCTCGAATCTTCCAGCATCGTCTCGAATCTTCTCTGCGATAATTCCCACAAGTGCCAAAAAGTATGCAATGTTTTTGCTGCTTACAAATGTTTGTCCAGTGTTGTCTATTCTAAGGAGCTCGCAATTGCATAGATGGAACTGGTCCACCAGTCCTGAAGGCGACCTCTTAATATACCTTTCCATATGCTTTCTGAACACTGAGGTAACCTATTCTCTGATATAATATCGATTCTAATGGCTGACTTTGCTATGTTATGATGACGCAACTATCTGACTAGCCACCGTCATCTAACCTACACTTGTCGCACAGATCTTCAACCCAAGTCAAACTGTTGCATGCCATTTAGTTATCTATGACGTTGACAAATTAATTATGTTCAATTTTGTTGTCAAATTAATCTCTGTTGCCCGGCTGTGTCTGCGCTTCAAAGAGATTGAAAGCAGTTTATCACTCTTTCATAGCATTCATCAAATGAATGAACTTGAAGTCTGTGCACTTTTCTACATAACCAATTTAACAGCACTCACACACACATGAATAGAAGTCTAAGTAGCCATACATAAACAAACAAACACACACGCAAAAGTGCTTCACACACACGTTGACATTTTCATTTTCACTTCATTGGCTTTGACACATCCTGCACACACACACACACACATACAAATGCATTTCAATTCCATATCATTCAATTTCAATCAAACTTAAATACATTTCCTTTCAGCGAAATGCTCGCCGCTGCGAGTCTTTTCAGCTTGCTGACACTTTTTTGTTTCATTTTTATTTTTTTTGTATTTTTTTATTGCTCCTAATGCGTTTCGAATTCGCTGCGTCTGTATGTGAGATATTTTTCGTTTTTTTTTGCTACTTATTTTTCTTTAATTTTCTTTGCTTTTCTACACTCTTTTCCCCTCCATACGGCATTCTCTCACAATCGCTGTTGGGTTTTTCGTTTTCGCTAAATTTGCTCACAATTTTATTACTTATATCAGAATTTATGTAAGCACGACGCGTTTTTCCTGCATGCTCATTGCACGCATAAACAAACACATTTCGTTGTGTTGTTGTTGTGCTAACCAGTGTGCACATTACAATTGTATAGACAAGCATTGCAGCTGTCATTAGGCTACGCGTCATCACGTTCAGTCCTTCTGCATACTTGTGTACCTAACACACTTTTCTCATGTAGGTTTATTCCTACTTAACTTTGTTACGTCGTCTGTTTGCATTAAATTTCCTAAACATGCATTCATTGGTATGAAAATACATTTTGCTATTCATTGATTACTTATTACATGCCATTGAACACACTTGTGATTTCTAGTTTCTATCTTAGACAGACACACACTTGAATTGCAGTTTCAATTTGCATACTACTCCTAAAATTTTGAGTGCTCATGACCAGACATTCATTCTGCATTATTTCAAGAATTCCCTCAAAAATACTCGCCGCATGAGAAATCATACTGACTGCAGCATTTATGCATGTCTGCTGCTGTTCATTAGTTATGTTTGCTTGATAATTTCCAAATTTGCATCATACATAAATTTGGTATGCAAATTGTTCATTGTTGCTTTTAATTACAACAAATATTTTGCTATGGCATTTTTGCAGCTTCGAAGAACTAAAATAATAGAAAATTTATTGCTTAGTTTCATATATGTTGCAAGACATTCATGCATTTTCTGCATGAAAGCACACACACGCAGCTCATTCCGTTATAAATCTGGCTGCGAGATTGATAAACAGAAAAGGTAGCTGTATCAGGTTGTTAACGAAGCGTGAGCCAAGGTTAAATCTACTTCTAGCCTTGCTAAGGGCATAGACACATGAGGCGGTAAAGAGTCTCTTCCTTCTTCTCTAAACCACAATCACTCCGAAAAACTTTATGTTGAACCCCTAACCTTGTAGTGTAGTAATTACCCATTGGCTCGTAAGCACAGAGACCGTCGCGTTGATGAATTTACGATTAAGGTGCAGCAGTTGATTAGTGCGCCCCATACTTAACAATGGTCAGGTTTGCCTAGCAATGCTCCAAGTGAATTTGTCAGTCCACATCTTTGTCGATACCCCGAAGAAGTACAGCTCTGCATATACGAAGGAGCACCAGCAATGAGCAAAAAAGAGATGCTGCCAAGAAGGCAAACAAATGCAAAATTAATAGATTAAAAATTGACCTTGAAATTTACTTCGAAAGTACAAATTTCTTGCAAGAACTAAAAACGAAATTTCGTCTACACAATTCAGTATTTTGAACGGAGTTCAAAAGTTCTGAAGTTTTCACCTTTGCTCACAAATTTAATATGAACATGTGAAAAAGTTTTTAATACAACAAAGTGCAATTCTCACGGGTACAGAAATTTTTTAAATATTGCATAAAAGCACAGACAATTTACAAATATTTTTTTTAATTTTAAATTCTTATATATATTTTTTTTTTAATTTCTTATTTTTATTGTTAAAAATAATAATTTTTAATTTTTGTATTTTCTTATTTTTAAAATTTTTTATATTTTTTCAATGAAATTTTGTTACTATAATATTTTTTATTTTTTTATTTTCAAACAATGCAAAACCCAGAAAGCATTTGGTTACTTCAAACCATACAAAAATTAGTCAGAAAGTTCTAAAAGCCCCATAATTTTGAAAAACTGATTTTTTCAAAAATGGGAAAAATTGCAAAAATTAAATTTTGGCCAACTCCGAATTTTCGGAGTACCAAAAAATTAATCTGAAAGTTTTCCAGTTTAATTTTTTAAGAAATTTTGCTATTACTGATTTTTTCAAAAATGGGGAAAAATCACAACAATTAAATTTTGGCCAACTCCGAATTTTCGGAGTTCCAAAAAATTAATCCGCAAGTTTTTCCAGTTTTAATTTTTAAAGAAATTTTGGTATTATACCGACTCTATCTCAAAAAGATTCAAATTTTACGATTTGGAGCATTGCAAATGTATAAAGATTCAGTCCAACAGTTTCGCAAGTCTTGAACACTCAAAGAATAATTCTGAAATATGGAAAAATATTTCAATAACTTGAGTTTTCTAAAAATTTAATCAAAGTAGCCAAATTAAAAAATTCAGTCTTCAAAATAGTACTCCGAATATTTATTTAAGTTTATATGTAGTTTAATTGAAATTTTCTTCTTATATATATTTTATGTATTTTACCATTAAACTCTTTTAGTCACTTTAAATGTAAAAAAAGTAGTGCGGAAATTGCACAAGTCGAAAAATCCAGTCTTCTAAAACGGAATCCCAACAAAAAAATTCGTAAATAGTCAAAGAGGAATTTTTGACAAACTCCCAAAATTCGGAAACTTTAAATAAGTACTCCGAAAATTTGGACTGTTCCAAAAATTCAAAACTTTTGTTCGTTGTGATATTTTGTGGTCTTTTCCTCCCAAATACATGCGAGAATAGTGCAATGTGACTACATATATAGTGAAAAGACGGGTAGAGCGAAAACTTCTCGGCTTTACAACCTGAAAGGTTTATTGTGCGCTTGACTCAGTCAATTCTGCATTATTTACATCAGATCCTCATCAGGACCTTACTTTTCCTAGAAACTTACACATCTGTGTGCCAGCGTTGGTCAATTTAATGTTCCATTGTCTTGTCATATGTAAAACAGAATCGGCATATTTTTTGTTCACCAAACTTAGTTTATAGAAGTCGCAGTTCCAGAAAAAGTGTCCTATTAATTTGCCACATAGAATCCTAAAACAGCTTCTATCTTAAAGAAGGGTTGATTGTGCAATTTTCCGATCAATCTTAAGGAATTTCTAGGAGTGACAGTGTAGTCCCAGTATTTTTCTATAAACAAGTTTATGTGTTTGGGCCAGGCGTAAATGTCCTGTTTCAAGATACCAATATCTGCCAAACATTGGACCTAATCATATGAATGTGACCACTAAAATCCCACTGTAATCCACAAAACTTATCTCATAAAATGTTCTACGGGGAAAATTCGTTGGTTGCTATGCGTACAAAGGAATTTACACATAGACGCATATACACTGATAAATAAATCTTTATGAACTTTTGCTCATCTCTTATACATATGTGGCATTTTCACCTGGTATGGCACCAGCACTTACAGCAGCACACACATCTACATCATTCAACGCATATCTACAAGCCACAACCCACATGCAACACGCAACGGCGCACACTTGTTACGGTTAGTGCCACCACAGCTAACTATTTGCTTGCAGCTTGCCATCAGTCTGCAGGTTTCGACTTGATTGTGGCTTTGATTGAATTTGATTTAAGAATTTCCTTACACTCGTACATGGGCTACGTAAGCTTTCAATACAATTTACAATTTAATGCAATGTAATTTCAGCCATTTTTCTCCCCACTTGGCGTGTTTCTATGACATTTGCGCTTGTAACAAGCAAAATCACAGCGATTTACTGTGTAAATTTTTCTACTAGATTTTAAAGCTTTTGCTGGAAATTTTTCATTATTTTGTATTATTTTTTTATGGGGGAAAATGCATAAACCTGAGTGATTGTTAGAGTTTTTATTGATTTGATTGGTTTTTTTCTTGTTTGCTGTTATTGATTTGTAGTCTTTACATTTTTGCACCACACATTTTAATTGGCATTTTAAATTCCGTTTTCATTGTTGCCGGAAATTTATTATTACCCCACTGACTTTCTATTTTTCATTTGAATAATAATATTTAATTGTTTAATTGGTGCTTATGGGCTATGAACTCAGTATAATAAAAAATTTACTTACTGCGAAGTCTAATTCACACAATAGAAAGTTTCTATTGATATTGAAACAAATTTGGGCGAGGTAATTTTTTTGTTGATTAAATGCAAATTTACCCAGAAAGGTTTTGTTCAAAGCAGAAAAAACTGCAGCCCAGTGAATAGCATCACATATCGGACGATCTGTTTTTTGGTATCACTATTTAAGTAAATTACTGGCACTTGTGTTCCAAGAAACTTGAACGTTCCATACACAAAAGAAGGTCACGGCATGTGCAAATGAAGTCAAGCAAACATGCTAAAAGTGTGCACCCTACATTCTGTGTATTAGACGAATTCTGAGTATTAGTTAGACGAAACGTTTAGCGTTTCGAAAAAATATAAACGAAGGAAACGAAGGAATAGACGGTTCTTTATGAGTATAAAAAAAACATTGTTGATGCTCTGCTGACTTAAGTAAGGAATTGACTTAACTTTGCTAAATGGTTTCAGTATATGGGGGATAGGGGGAAAAATTGAATCTAGGAACAAAGATATGAACACAGATACAATTCTAAGTAAGAATGGAGACAAGAATCGATAGTAAAAATAATTGATGCAAAAATAATTGATTTCGTTCTAGTAAACCTCGCATTTTACTGGAACGCATAAAATTGATAAATAAATTATGCTTATTTCCTCATCTACCAACATGTCTACTCATTCAATGAGTATTAAACATTTTCTATCTCATACTATTTCAAATTCCACACTTTGTTGCCTATTTGCAGGCGCCTCAAATTATAATATCTACCATTTTTAATTTCTATGACCATTTTCACAATAACCAAAAATCCAATATTTACATAAATTGGCGCATAACCAATGTGGATTTTATCAGACATTTTTAGCATTATTTAGATGAACACAATAATCATAATCTTTTGCAATCCAAAAACCTTTTCCACAAAAAAATTTTCGTGCTGCATAACATACATGCAGACACAGTCTCTCATTAGGTTTTTCAAAATTATTACACACACTGCACACTGTTGGCAACATAGAGTTCGCCACAGTCATACGGTGCGTATGCGTAATTTTTTCCAAAAACACTAATTTTTCATAGAAACGAACTTATTTTTGGGAAAAAATATTTATGCTATGGTAAATTTCCATGTAATTAGTATGTTTTTCAATTCCTAATTCCCACTGCCAACACACGCCGAGTTTGTATGTGAAGCGAAAATTCGGAAAATACCAACGAGCCATTCAACGAATTTCAAATATTAATGGCGTCCATACAATTTTTGATAATTGACTGCACTGCTGGCAGTTGTGCTGCTGTTAGACATTGGTGTGCATTTTGCGGTTTCATGTTGTCGCATTTGATTTTCATCTCAATTTTGGCGTAATTTGTGGTCAGCCAGCTTTCGGTGAACAAAGTTTATTGGCTGTTTAGCCAATTAGGGTTTGGCGGTTTATTGGACGGCGGAAGAGATTGAGGAATTAGTATCACTTTTGAGCAGGTTAATTGGATTTGGAAAGTTAAGTGCTGCCTAAAAGTATACCAAGCAGTTTATGAAAGCTTGAAGTTAAAACTTCAGTAGGAAATTTTTCTCTGTAGATTTGGAATGTTAAGTGCAGCCTAAAAGTATACTAAACGGTTTATGGAAGTTTGAACTTATAACCTCAATAGCAAATTTTTCTATTTAAATTTGGGAAGTTAAGTGCAGCCTAAAAGTATACTATACAGTTTATGGAAATTAAGTATACTAAACAATTTATGAAAGTTTGAAGTTTAAACTTCATTGAAAATGTTGCTCCATAGATATAGAAAGTTACTACAGCCTGAAAGTATACTAACGAATTATGGAAGTTTGAGCTTAAAACTTCAGTAGAAAAATTCTGCTGTGTAGATTTGGAAATTTAAGTGTTGCCTAAAAGTATACTAAACGGTTTATGGAAATTAAGTATACTAAACAATTTATGAAAGTTTGAAGTTCAAACTTCATTACAAATGTTGCTTGATAGATAAAGGAACTTTAGTGCAGCCTGAAGGTATACTAAACGGTTTTTGGAAGTGTGAACTTAAAACTTCAGTAGCTAATTTTGCTCTATAAATTTGGACAGTTAGTGCAGCCTAAAAGATTATTAAATGGTTTATGGAATTGAAGTATACTAAACAATTTATGGAAGTTTGAGCTTAAAACTTCAGTAGCAAAATTTTGCTCTGTAGATTTCGAAATTTAAGTACAGCTTAAAAGTATACTAAACAATTTATGATAGTTTGAAGTTAAAACTTAATGAGAAATGTTGCACCATAGATATAGAAAGTTTAGTGCAGCCTGAAGGTATACTAAACGGTTTATGGAAGTGTGAACTTAAAACTTTAGTAGCAAATTTTTCTCGATAGATTTGGACAGTTAGTGCAGCCTAAAAGTATACTAAACGGTTTACGGAAGTTTGAATTTAAAACTTTAGTAGCAAAAGTGTCTCCATAGATATAGAAGGTTGTGTACAGCCTAAAAGTATACTAAACGTTTTATGAACCTAAAACTTCAGTAGCAAATTTTGCAATTTGAAGGTATACTAAACGGTTTATGGAGGTGACAACTTCAGTATAAAATTTTTTTCTATAGATTTGGACAGTTAGTGCAGCCTAAAAGTATACTAAACGGTTTAAGGAAATTTGAATTTAAAACAAGTAACAGTAACAAGTTTTTCTCTGTAGATAAAGTTCCACTTTGAGTTTTACATGAAGTTTTCAAAAAGAAACTGAATTTTCATAGAACAAGTTTTGCCTGCCTAAATTCATAAAAACTGAGAGTAGAGAAATAAATCCACTCTGTAAATTTATCAATTCTCATTTGGACAAACTTTCGCTTCATAGGGCAACATTTCCAAAAATCTAAGAAAATCTATAAATATTCTTAAGAACCACTCAAATGGAAAATGATTAGGAGTAGAATTTCTAGTAGTAATCCAATGGACCACTTAACCCAAGTGAAGTCCATGACACGACCATTGAAAACACTTAGTTATGTAATTGAATACCTACCTGCCTATTTATTTGCTTTCACTGCTTACGTGTTTTTCAATATAATCTTGCTTTTGTCCAAATTTATATCTTCTATTAGAGCCATGACTTACATAACTAATGCTTTGTGGCCTTAGCTACAACCAAAAATTGGCCACACCAAACGAAAAAACCAAATCCAAAAATATACTCAAATAGCAAATTATACGTTAATCATCGTATTGCATTCAAAATATGTATTTTTCATGTACATACATATATTCCGAAAGCCAAACGCACATCAAAGCGCTTATTAAATATTTAGTGCGCATCGCTGCGTCCACAGCCACAAAACCATACAGAATACAGCTAGACTACAACTACAACTAATACAACCACTTACACAGCCGTTTGAACACTTCACACCTTACTACTCGCTATCACTAACTGTCTCGCTGCTCGAATGCGCACACAATTCTGCAATTCTTCTTATTTATGCACATAGGTTACTCATACGACCGGATGTGCCAGCCAAATGGCCGACTTGATTGTTTATGCGGTTGCTTCACACCACACATACTAAGTGCATGGCCTGTACGCCGTTGTTGCTTTTGTTGTAACATGTACATGTTTATGTTTGCAGCTCATTGAAAGTCATGTGTTGTGTTATAAATTATCGGGACGAAAAAAATGTGCCGACCACTCGTCCACACATTTCCCATCAGCTTGTAACAATGATAGCATGAAGCAGGTCGTGTCGAATCTTTGTTGTTGCTACTACTTGGCCAGCTGCTCAAATGTTACATGTGACTCGGCTGGGCGCAAAAGTGTCGAACGATGGCCTGCACTAATGTTGTACGAGTCCAGAACCATTTTAATAATTTATTAAGATTCTATTTGGCATGGCTTTTGTGTGTATTTTCCGGGCTGCTTCCTATGTTACAGCAATAACAAATACATATATTTATATCTATGCTAGAATACTTGTATGTTGCAGATAAAAGACCCCAACACAAAACATAATAAATGGTCTTTTTATACACTGAAACCTATTTGGGTTCAGTTCTTTGCAACTCGCTCAATCGATGTCTTAAATTTTCTCAATGAATTTTATGAGAATTGTGGCAAATAGCTTCATTTAGGAATAGTTTATGGGATAGGGACAAGCAAGCAAATAACTTTGTGGTTGTTTCAGCTGTTAAATTTTTGTGTCTGCGACACAAATGGATTCACTTATTCTTTCAAACTAAGGTTTAGTGTTTTTGGAACTCGATTTGGAAATATATTTATAGAGCATAGTTTCTGCTTCCAATCGGAAAGCTTAGGCCACTAATTAGGCAAGGCAACTTCTGGTTTGAATTGAATTGAATAACACTTTAAGTTATAAGTGAAATCAGAAGTCAAATCATATTTCAAACTACAAGTCAAGTCACAAATCAAGCCACAATTTAAGTCAAACGTCAAGTTACAAGTCAACTTATAATATGACTCACACCTCAAATGACAAGTCAAGTCACAAATTGAGTCACAGGTGACAAATCAATTATCAGAAATCACTGGTTAAATCACAAATCACATACCACAAGCAAAGTCACAAGTCAAGTCATTAGTCAAGTCACAAGACAAGTCAAAACAAGTTAGGCTACAATTCAAATAAAAAGTCAATCGCAATTTAAGTTACAACTCAAGTCACTAGTGGGGTCACAAGTCAATTCAAAACTTGAGTCACAACTCAAATGACAAGTCAAGTCACAAGTGACAAATCATGTCAAGTCAAGTCAAGTTACAAGTCAAATAAAAAGTCAAGTCGCAATTCAAGTTACAACTCAAGTCACTAGTTGGTCACAAATAAAGTCACACATTAAGTCAGAAGTCAAGTCAAAATTTGAGTCACACCTCAAATGACAAGTCAAGTCACAAGTGACAAATCAGGGATTAAAAATCACAGGTTATATCACAAATCATATACCACAAATAAAGTAAAAAGTCAAGTCACAAGTCAAGTCAAGTCAAGTCAAAATAAGTTAGGTTACAAGTCAAATAAAAAGTCAAGTCGCAATTCAAGTTACAACTCAAGTCAGTAGTGGGTCACAAATAAAGTCACACATTAAGTCAGAAGTCAAGTCAAAATTTGAGTCACACCTCAAATGATAAGTCAAGTCACAATTGACAAATCATGTCAAGTCAAGTTATAAGTTGAATAAAAAGTCAAGTCACTATTCAAGTCACAAGTCAAGTCACAAATCAATTCACAAGTCAAGTTTCAAGTGAGGTTGCAACTAAAATCACAAGTCAAGTGAAGTAACAAGTGAAGTCACATATCAAGTCATAAATCACAAATTAAAAACCTCAAGTCCTGTCACAATTCACATATCACAAGTAAAGTTGAAATTGATTAGTGAAGTCACAAGTCAAGTAACAAGTTAAGTGACAATTTAGGTCACACGCGGTGTCTCAAGTGAAGTAACAAGTGAAGTCACATATCAAGTCATAAAATACAAATGAAAAACCTCAAGTCCTGTCACAAGTCACATGACAAGTAAAGTTGAAATTGATTAGTGAAGTCACAACCCAAGTCTTGTTTCAAGTCATAATTTAAGCCACACGCTGTTTCATAAGTGAAGTCATAAGTCAAGTCACAAATCAATTGACAATTAAAGTTGAAAATCAAAAATAAAAAATCACAAGTAATTTTTGAAATCACATATCACAAGCGAAATCATAAGTCAAGTGAATTGTGAATTCAGGAGTCAAGTTACAAGTCAAGTCACACATCAAGACACACGTCAATACACACGTTAAGTCGCTAGTCAAGTAGGAGGTTACAAGACAAGTCACAAATTAAATTTCAACACAGGTCACAAATAAAATATAGCATCTCAGATGTCACAAGTGAAGGCCTAAGTGAAGTGATAAATGGAGTCATATAAGTCACAATTAAAGTCACAAGTCAATTCAAACATCAAGTCACAGTTCTAGTCACAAGAGAACACACAAGAAAAGTTAGAAGTGAAGTCAGGTTAAATTAGATTAGGTTAAGGCTGTCTGTAATTGGGCTCAAAAGTTGTAAACAGAACGCACCCAAAATGAAATCTTGTGTGCTCCATTGCACAGTGATTCGATGCATAGAAAATTCAAAAAATTTTTAGTCTCAGCATTTAACAATTTTGATGTCATTTGAAAGGTAAAACTCCAACTAAGAAAACCCCAAAAAAATCTGTGCAAAAAATTAATAATGTGTGTGTTTGCAAAAGTGGCTCAAAGTTGAAACTTTTTTCACAAAAAAATTTAAACACATATTTTCTGTTTTTTAGTCTATTGAGTAAAAAAAATTTTTAAAATACATGGTTACCAAGAAGTTGCTAAAACTTCCAATATGGATTAAAAAATGATGTGGCTATTTTCGCTTTTAATGTTTTCTCAAAATTTACAAAGCTCAGGCTTTTATGTCACTTTTAATTTAAAATAATTTTCTAAATTAAAAATCTGAAAATTGTCAGAACTTAGAGGAAAATATCTAAAAAGTATGTAAAAGTATGTGCCTGGATTTTTTTTTTATTTTAAGAAGCATTCTTCCTTTGTCGAATAATGTAATTATATCCTCCGATATCTTCCGATCTCAGAAAATAATTCAATTTGAAAAGTGGTCTAATCACCTATTTTTCGACAAATTTTATTTTATTTATCCCTAAAAGTATGCAATCAGCACGAAAAATTGAGAAATCTGTACAAATGCAAAACATACATCTATTGTTATCATTTTTATTGCAAAACTAAAGGATCGTAAGACAATTTCTGTTACTCTTTGCAATTATCAATGTTGATGTTACCGATTAAATGTAAAACCTGAAAAAAAAGCTCACCAAAAATGACGAAAATTCCAAATTTAAGTCTCAGACATTGCCAAACTACAAAAGTTTAAGAAAAACAAAATGGAGATTTCAATTCAGCAGACCATGATTTAAGAGTATACAAAATTTTATTGAGTACAGACCACTCCTTCTAATTTTGTCCCGCGGTTGTATGGAGTCGAATCACTTTGCATTGCCCAAATATTCAACAAAATTCCACTTATTTCTCAGAAATTCAAATTCAACTTTAAGAGAATCTCTAACTTTAATGACAGTCAAAACCCATAAAACATAATTTCAAGTAGTCAGCGACCGCTTCTGTTGTACGCATTATTTATTGGTCTAATAGTCAAACATCAGACGAGCTGGCAATAAATTTGACCCACAAATCCACTCAATAAAATCCACTTTGAGTGCAACATTGGCGTCTGTTTTCCAGTCAGACAACCACAACAAAACTGACTACAGTTCAGAATATTTTTTTCTGTTATAATAGTCGCACTTACCTTTAATGAAATCGACGGCCATCTCGAGTCCGTAGGTGTCCTTATCGCAGTCGTCCAGTATGTGTGCGCCGAGCGTGATGTTCGGCAACAACTGCTGCCGGTTAACCTGATCCAGCGTGTACAACATGGCTTCGAGCGCCTGAATGCCGCCCTGCGGCATGATTGGGCCGCACGTGATGCTGTCCTCGCGCGAATGGACCATCATTAGGCCGCCGAGTATGACATCGCCCTCCATAACGGAGGCGTGCTTCACCGGCCACGCCGACGACGATGTGGACGAGACAGACAACAAGGATGAGGACGACGCGAAGGCGGCCGATGTGGCCGAGTAAAAGTAAGAAGCACCGCTCATTGTTGTTGTTGTAATTGGTGTTGTTGTGGTTAGCAGTCCGAAAGTGCTGTGCGTCGATTGCTTGCCCAGCGGCCAAAATGTAGACACTGGCCAAATTGCTGTCAGCGGCGAAAGCGTTGCCAGTACAGTGTTTGTTGTTATTGTTATTGGAGTAGCAGCAATGCTTGTGTTGTTCGCACTGACGTGAATCGGGGGCGGAGTTGCTGCTGTTGGGTTAGCTATTGTTGTTGTTGTTGTTGTTGTGCCATTTTCATATTTATCAAATTCCATTTGGAAGTGCGTCGGTAATGTTGGCGTGACCGTAACGGCACTTAACTTCCTGTCATTACTGACGTCGGCTGCAGCAATATCGGCGCCAATGTCTTCATTCCTTAATGACGGCTGTTGCTGTTGCTGCGTGCTTACCTTGTTGGCAACAATAATGGATGGTTGTTGTTCGTTGTCCGTCTTGACGGTAATGTTGTTCGCAGCATTGCGGCTGTCATTCATGTTGTTGTTGTTGTTGTAAATATAATGGCTGCTGCTGCTATTGAGACTAGTTGACGCGCTCATGTTGTTGTTATTGTTGTTGTAGCTAATGCTAACGTTCGCAGCATTGTTATTGCCAGATTGGTTGTAGTTGCTGCTGTTGATATGTTTGGTATCGTTGCGTTTGGCAGTGTTGTTGCTGGCGCTAATGTCAAGCAACGTGCTGCTTATTGTTGCCGCTGCTGCAGTGTTTGTAATTGTTGTTGCCAGCATTGATAGCGTGCTAATTGCTTTTGCTGTTATTGTATTAGCTGTTGGTATCATTGTTGTTGTTGTTGTTGCCGTTGATGAAATGGCTGCCGGTGTGCTAATTTCGTTTGTCGCTTGAATTGTTGCTGTCGTTGTTGTTGTAGCTTTTGGTATTTTTGTGACATCTAATGCATTCAATGTTGTTGCTGTTGCTTTTGGCGCCTTTTTTGTAACAAGTTTTGACAAAATTATAGTTGCTGTGGATGAAGTTGTTGCTGCAGTTGTTGTTGTTGTTGTTGATGTGGTATTTGCAACTTCTGAAGCGTTGGCCGCTTTTAAAGTTTTTGTTGTTGTATTTAGTGTCTGGGTTATGACAGTTTTTGGCACTTTTGTTGGTGCCACAATGTTTGTGACAATTTCTGGCAACAATGTTGTTTCTGTTGTTTTTGTGACAGTTTGTGGCAACAATGTTGTTTCTGTTGTTTTGGTGACAATTTCTGGCAACAATGTTGTTTCTGTTGTTTTTGTGACAGTTTGTGACAACTTTGTTATTGCTTTTGTTTCAGTGACACTTCGTGGCAACATTGCTGTTTCTGTTGTTTTTGTGACAGTTTGTGACAACTTTGTTATTGCTTTTGTTTCAGTGACACTTCGTGGCAACATTGCTGTTACAGCAATTTTTGTGACAGTTCGTGGCAACATTGTTATTATTTTTGTAACAGATTGTGGTGGCATGGTTGTTGTTGTTGTTTTTGTGACAGTTTGTGGCACTTTTGTTGGCGCCGCTAGTTTTGTCACAGATTGCAGCAACGTTGTTGTTGGTGTGGTTTTTGTGACAATTTGTGGCAACTTTGTTGTTGCTTTAATTTCAGTGACAGTTTGTGGCAACATTGCTGTTACAGCTATTTTTGTGACACTTTGTGGCACCATTGTTGTTACTTTTGTGACAGTGTGTGGTAGCATTGTTGCTTCTGTAATTTCTGTGACAGTTTGCGGCACCGTTGTGGTTGTTACTGCTTTTGTGGCAGTATTCGGCACTATTGTTGTTGCTGTTTCTAATGTTTTTGTGACACTTTGCGGTAAAATTGCTGTCATTTTTGTGACAGTTTGTGGCACTAACGTGGTTGCTTCTAGTTTGGTAACATTTTGTGACAATATTGTTGTTGCTGTTGTCGGAGCTCTTGTTAAAGTTTTTGCTGTTGTTGCGTTGGTGAATTGTGAATTCATTGTTGCTGCAGAAAGCACTGTTGCTTTTGTTGTTGTTATTTCTGCTGTGTTGCCACTTAACAATTTTGTCATTGCTGCTGTTGGTGTAGCTAAATTGCTGACATTATGACTGTCTAAATTTGTGTTTGTAGTGTTTGTGTTTCTTTTTGTTTTTCTAATTGTTGCTTTCGTTGGCTTGTTACTTCTTCTTGTATCATTTTGTAATATCAAATTGTCTGCATTTGTTGTTGTTGCAAGCACTAATGTTGGTTTTACAGTTGTTGTTGTTGCTGTTTCTAGCATTGATATTTTCATTTTGGCTTCACCAACATGTTCCACCGCAACGCCGGATGTGATAGATGGCACACGTGCCGGCAACTTTGCGGCAACATGACCGAGATTGTGGCTAATGTTGCTCGCAGAGTTAGCGGAATGGGCACTTGCAGCATGCTGAAGGCTATCACTTTTTCTGGTTTTTCTATCATTGTTGCTATTGTTGTTGTTGTTGCTGGTCTCAAGATTGCTTTCAATAACACTACGTGCCCGGTGTCGTCTGCTGACATTCTTGTTGCGACTCGAGCTGATCTCATCGTACTCGTCGCTGCGTTTGTCCTTCGAGACGTGGCTAATGTTGTTGACTTGCGCGCTGTCGTGCGCTTCATACACTTTGCTCACTTCGAACTCACGTGCCGCCAGCAACTTATTTGCCCCACTTTGTCGAGTGGGAATTATTGATTTTTCCATCTCCGCTACCTTTAAGAATGCTGTCTCGTTTACTTGAATGCTTTTGGCATCTTCTTGCAACGTTTTCATGGCTGCCGGTGCAGCTTTAATGTTAATGTGTTCGCCAAGTTCGGTTGTTGTTGTTGCTGGTGGTGGTGTCTCAGTGCTGTTGAAATTTCTATTACTCAGCGCTGGTCGGTTTTCTGCCACCTGTCTTGTTGGCGTTTTGTTGGTCTCTTGTGCCTGCAACACACCAACATTTACAGCAATTTCTGCGCGTTCTTGAGTGTCTGTGGCCGTGAGCGCAGTTGTTGACATATTCTTGGCATTTTTTGTATGCTGATGACCAACACCGAGTGCAGTTGTTGCTGGCAAAGTTATTGGCAATCTGCGAGGTGTGGCTGTTGTTGTTGTTTTTACTCTTGCAATTTGTGTTGTTGTCATACTCTTCATATTTGCTGTTTGCGACCGCATGTTGCTTGCTGTTTTGAATTTGCTTTCAGCTGCTTCGCTCATTTTCACTTCGTCCTTTGACATTTGCTTATTCTTTAGTGCACTTCTTGTTACTGTTTTATGTACAAAGTGTTTCGAAAGTGCTGCAGCTGGCACTTGAGTGCTTTCCAACAACGCTTTAATGTTTTTTGTATTTTCAACATAGCTAGCAACATGTTGCTCGAACGCTTGTTCAGCAACATTTGTGCCATTCAACAGTGTTGTGGACACATTTGCAACAATTGCCGCGTTTATTTTATATGCACTTGCATTGTTGTTGTTGTCAAGTATTTTACTATTATTTTTGTTGCCCATGAATTGTTGTTGTTCAGCGTGCAACAGCGCCAACACTGACATATTTGCATTGGCATCATCTATGTGCGTTGTTGTTGTTGTAGCTTTAATTGTTTCTCTAGCATTTTTGATTTCTGCTGGCTTTATTGTTGTTGCTATTATTGTTATTGTTTTTGCTGTAGTTAGCTTCTGTGCCATTTCAGTGCCATTTGTTGCTGCATTCGTTGCTGCTCTCTCCATTTTCGGCACTAATTGCGCTTTATTAGTGTTTGTTGTTGGCTCAGTTGTTGTCAGTTGGGATTTAGTAATATCGGTTGTTGTTTGGTGTTTTGTTTTTGTAGTCAGATTTAAAGCAGCGCTCACTGTTGTCGTGGTTTTTGTGGCACTTTTTGTGGGTCGGGCAATATTTGCATTTATTCTGACCATTGCAGCATTTGTCGTTTGGTTATTTATGGCTATGACACTTGTTGTTGTTGTTTTAATAGCAATATCAGTTACAGTTGAACTTGTTGCCGGTTGCACTGTAATGTTTGTTGTGGGCCCATTTGTTAGGCTTGCGGAATTTATGGGTATTTTTGTTGCCAATGTTGTTGTCATATCAGCTAAAATTTCTGTTGCTGGTTCAATTTTGTCTGCAGGTGTTTTTGTTGTTGTTAGCAATGATTTTGTTGCTGTTTCGATGGCGGCTTCGCCGACTGTTGCACTCAATGGCGCCGTGGTATTGATTTTAGCTTTTATTGTTGTTGTTTTCGCTTTTGCATCTATTGTTGTTGTTGTTGTTGTTGTTGACAACATCTCACTCTCCATCTCGTACGCAGTGTTGCCAACTTTCTTATCAGTCGCCTGCGCTTTCATATTCTTTATTTCATTTTTTCTTGCATACTTCTTGGCGTTCAGTTTCAACTTTGCAATTTGTCCCGAGTGCATTTGATTTCGAAGCGCAACTGCCATATCATTCTTATTCATTTCATGATGCCAAGCAACAATTGGCGCTGTTTTTATATCAACAATATTGTTGTTGTTTTTGTTGTTGTTGACGTGCACTGCATCTGCCAAATCACTTTCTGCTTGCGGTGCCATTAAATCAGCACGTTTTTGTTTATTTTTACTTTGCTCGTCCGCAATCGCTGCAACATTTGAAGCTGCTATTGTTGCCTGCAATATGTCAGCCGGCGTCCCTTTACGTCGCTCTGCGCCTTCAACGCTCACCTTCTTGCTTTTCAATCTCTCGTTGTTATTCAGCAATTTTTGCGAAATTTCACCATCACGTCGTTGCCGTTGCCGCTGCTCCCCGCTCACATTAAAGTCCAACAACAGTTGTGCATAAATATTGCTGCTTTCATTGAACTTGGCAATTCCTTCAGTGGCTCCTGTTGTTGCCGCAGTGCGCCAATTGATTGAATTCGCTTTCACATTGAAATCACTTAATACGCGCCGCAACTCTTCATCGCCGCTACTGTTGTCGTGGTGCTTTTGTGTTGCTGCCGTTTCGCTTCGATTTTCGCTGTTTTTATTTCGATACGATTTCCGCTTTGCGTTGGCATTTATTAGTGCTGCAACATAATCCGACGTGGCATTTATCACACTGCCAGCCATTTCCTGACTTGGCTGCGGCATTGAATTTGCCTGTTTTTGTTGCTTTGTTGCAACGGCTGCACTAACAGCTGGCGTTGACTTGTCCACAGCAATTTTAGTGGCAACAATTGGCCTCGTGCCACTACTCGCAACTGCTGTTGCACCTGTCAAATGCTCATTCAAATGTTTCGCCGTCACCAACGTTGGATTTAATGCATTCGTCTGCAACGTAAATTTATAATGCGCTGCAACGCGCGTTTCCGCCTTTGCTTTCCGCTCGACAATTGCTGCCGTTGTCGCTGTTGTTGTTGTTATTCGTGTTTCTGTCACGTTCAGCCTTGCAACGGTCACCTGTGCTGTCGTTGGCGCTGCTAACTGCAATTTGTTGCTGTCGTTTTCAGCAGCCACTTTGGCAGGGCGCCAATGTTCATTTCGGTCATTGTGGTTGCCACTAATTTGTTGCTGTTGCTGAGTGCTTGCTGTTGTTGTTATTGTCGTTAATATCAGCAACGCTATGACATTAACAGACAGCAGCAATTTGCAGTAATTGCTCATATTTGCGTCGACTGCAATTTGCTGTTGTTGGACGAATCGCCGTCGAGAAGTCTTGCAAACGTTGCGGTTTTTGGCAAAAACGTGTTTAGCAAAAAAGGTTCTGTTTTTATGTGTCGCCGTGTCAGCAATTTTTGTTAGTTTTCAGCAACATTTGCTTGCTTTTGCTTAAGTTCAGTGCGCTGGCAAATATTCAGATGATACAATTTCGCTTTGCCTAATTAGTTGCCATTTGTGGCGGCTTTGGTAGACGCAATTATATTTATTGTTGTTTTTGCTTGGGGCAACATTGTTCCAAGTTGGGAATTGTTGGCGAAACTTTTGCTAATTTTTGTGGCTAACGTTGTATGGCATCTAATTGGTTTGTTGGTGCTCTTGTTGTTGTTACAAGCACTTAGCTCCGAGTTTTGGTTGTTGTTCGTTATTTTTTGGTTTAGCTGCAATTAATATTGGCTTTAGTTGGCTTTAGTTTTTTTAATTAATAAATTTTTTTAAAACTTTTTTCTGTTCAACATTTTTAATTTCCCTTATTTTATTTTATTTTATTTTATTTTATTTTATTTTCTTTTAATTTATTTTATTTTACTTTATTTTATTTTATTTTATTTTATTTTATTTTATTTTATTTTATTTTATTTTATTTTATTTTATTTTATTTTATTTTATTTTATTTTATTTTATTTTATTTTATTTTATTTTCTTTTAATTTATTTTATTTTACTTTATTTTATTTTATTTTATTTTATTTTATTTTATTTTATTTTATTTTATTTTATTTTATTATTTTATTTTAATTTATTTTATTTTATTTTATTTTATTTTATTTTATTTTATTTATTTTATTTTATTTTATTTTAATTTATTTTATTTTATTTTATTTTATTTTATTTTATTTTATTTTATTTATTTGATCTTATTTGATTTGATTTGATTTGATTTGATTTGATTTGATTTGATTTTATTTTGTTTTGTTTTATTTTATTTTATTTTATTTTATTTTATTTTATTTTATTTTATTTTATTTTATCTTTTTATTTATTTTTCTTTAACTATACTCATTTATTTATTATAATTTTTAATTATTTATTTCATTTTAAATACTTAGTGTTTTATTTACTCCATTTATGTTTTTTATTTTGCAGTTATTATTTTTATATTTAATAAATTTATATTATTTTTGGTTTATTTTGTTTAATTGTAATGAGTTTCTATTTATTTTAATTGGTTTACTAATTGCATTATTATTATTATCTATTTTAGTTTTATTTTATAAATTAAAATATTTCTGTTTTATTGGTTTGGTTTCTATTTTGATTTATTTTTTTATTTATTTATTATTTTATTTTATTATTTATTTTTTAATGAATAATTTGTTTTATTATTTTCTTGTTAAATTTTATGTTTATTAAATTTTTAATTTATGTTATTAAATTTCTTCATTGTTTTTAATATATGTTTCTAATTTTTGTATTCATTTACTACGTTTTTAATTATGTTCTTCTAATTAACAATCTTTTTATTTAATTAAATTAAATTAAATTTATGTATTTTTTCCTTTTTATTTTCCTATTTAGTTTTTGTAATTTTATTTTTATTATTTTTGTTGTATATTTATTTTTATTAAAGTTTTTTTAAGTTATTTTTTTAATTTATTTATTAATTTTATTTTTTAAGCTTCATTAATTTAATTTTTTTTATTTTATTAAATTTTGTTAAGATATTTTATTTAATTTTTCTATTTATTATTTGTTTTGGATATCTTTTATGTGTTAAATATTTTTTGTTATTTGTATTAAAGTTTTTCTATTTATTCTTTTCTTTTTTTTTTTATTTTTATGTTTTAATTTTTGAATTTATGTTTGTAATTTTTATTATAAGTTATTTGATGTATTTCATATATTTGCTTTATTTCGTTTATTTTTTAATGTAATTTTTGTTTAATTCATTTAATTCATAATTTTATTAAATTTATAATTTTCTTCATTTATATTGTTTCATGTATTTTGTTGATTTATTTTATTAATTTTGTTTGTTTATTATTTATTTGAATTTTTTAGTTTTTTTTACTTACTTTAATAATTTTGATTTATTTAGTATTTTTATTCTATTTTAAATTATTTATTAATTTTTTTTTAATTATTTATTTATTTATTTATTTATTTAGTTATTCTTTCAGTAACTTTTTGTTTTTAGTCAATTTTTGTTTGCAATATATTTCTTTTTTAATTTTTTTATTTATTTATTTTTTAGTTTTTATATCAGTAACTTTTTTAGTTTTAGTCAATTTTATTTTGCAATATATTTTTTTAGTTTTAGTTTTTTTACTTACTTTAATTATTTTGACTTATTTAGTAATTTTATTTTATTGTAAATTATTTATTAATTATTTTTTATTATTTATTTATTTATTTATTTTTTAGAGATTATATCAGTTACTTTTTAGTTTTGGTCTTTTTTCATTTGCAATATATTTTTTTTATATTTCAAAGTTTCTCCGTTATTTTTGTCGTAGCGTTTGTCACTCTCCATGTGCTCTTCCTGCCCTCTTTGGGCTCTTTTGTGCTCTCACTTTCTTTCTTCTTTCTACACTCTTCTCACCTCAAGCTTCTGTCTGCTGGTTTTTCTTTTTCTGGGTTTTGGTTTACTTCAGTTCTGCCTTCATCTAATTTTTATGGTCCTTTTATACGTTTTCTTTCTAATTTTTTGTTGCTTTCATTTACATTTGTAGTTTTCTACTTCCTTCTTAATTTTTAACATACTCTTTCCTATTCCACTTCTTCAAGTTGTTGATTTCGTCGGTCGTTTCATTTGTTGCTTCCTTGCGCCTCGTTTTCTTCCCTTTTTTTCGTCTTTTCTCTGTTTTCTTTAGTAGTTATAATTGCTCTATTAAGCAATAACTTTTCCCTTCTTTGTTTTTAGTTTCTGTTGCTGTATTGTTGGCTTTTCTGTGTTTATTGTTGCTATTTCAAGCACTGACCTTCTACCGCTGGCACAGTACTAAAAAAACGAATTTAGTAGCAACTCGTGTTGTTGACACTTCTCCAGTTTTTATTTTTTTTTGTTGAAAATTTTCTGGTTGCTGCTGCGGCGGCTATTATGTGTTGTTGTTTTGTTTATTTTTGTAGTTGCTGCAACTATATTCGTGCTTACTAAAGCCACAGGACATTCAGAGTAGTCCAACTTTTGCTCTACCAGCTGCACCTGCAAGAGAAAAACAAAAAATTAATTAATTTACTTTTAGTTTTTGGTACTATTTCAACACAAAGTGTGCACTGCGTTGGCTGTGTACTTCAAACGCCATTAAACGGCATTAGCACCAAAAAGCTGTGTGCTCTGTATTTCAGGGCATCTCGCTCGAATGCTCTCTTTCGTGCATCACGTTCAGAGTACCGAACGCCGCTTTGTCAGCTTAACCCAGCCGAAAATGTCTTTAGCTGCCTTAATTAAATTGTCCGCATTATGCACAAACACACGGAGGCACACAACCATTTAAATGATTGTAGCCTACAACAAGAACAACAAACAAATTCATACAACAACAGCAACAAAAGTGAAAGTAAACATTAGCAAAAAAATGCGATTTAAATGTGTAGCTCGAGAATGAATGGCGAGTGGGCGCCAGGACTTGGTGTGGGTGTGTTGGCAGAGCGTTAATGAAGAGTTGCGCCTAAGAAAGAGAGCGAAAGCGAAAGAGTGGGGCAGGCTACGGTCTGACAGTAAGCGGCGGTAAGTCAGCATGCATAAGAAGTATAAAAATAGAAACCTTTGAAGGCCAACAACTGCAAGTGACAGCGAAATAACAGAGCAAAGCCGAACGAAGGAGGGCTCCGCCACGCCGTTGAAATGAAAAAGCCTGTAGGCAATGTTTGGCGTTTGGAAGGCGGCTTAAATGCCGCTTTCGGCCACATTAATGGCAATGCACCAAAGTTGAACGACCCACTTGAGCAAATAATTTACTGGATAAAAAATTTTAATTATTAAAGGAATATTAAGTAAAGACTGGGTTCTTTTGGGGAGTTTTATGGAGGCGGCGCACAGTGTTTCGACTCCATACAAAATTGGGACAAAAATAGAAGGAGTGCTCTAAATTCGCTGAAAATTTGCAATCTAAATTATTTGGGGCTACTGAATTCAAAAATTAGGTTTTTTCCAAAAAAAAATATAGTTTTAAAAAAAATCAAATATATATAACCAAGTATGCCATCACCACCGAGCCCAAACCGCTGGAACTATAATGATGAAATTTGGTCAATAGTTGTATTTTAAAAAGTCAACCTTTAAAAAGGAGCGATTTTAAAAAGTTCGACCTTGACAGTCCGGAAACGGGGTGGTGAAGCTTATATATACGGATATTGTTTTTTAGTCGGATTGTTTTAAAATTTTGTATATATATATACTTAAAGAAAAACAACGAAACACGTATTTCAGCGTTTTTCTATATTCGACCTTTAAAGGGTGGAAAGAGGGCGATGAAGTTGCTTGAAAGAACGATTTTTTGTTTTTATTTCCATAGAACTTAACATAGAAATGACTCAGCTATGAAGATGCAATGCTATAGTAAAATTTCCAGGATGAAAGAAAATAATTGCCATTTTTTAAAAAGTTCAGTTTATTCAGTTTCACTATCATCAAGAATGATGTTTTTAATCACACACAAACAGTTCAATTGAAATACAACTATTTTACAAATAGTTGTCTCCCATAGTTTTCTTCTTTATTGTAAACAAGTGTAAATAATGCAACGTAATTTTAACAAAATTGCCTTCCTAAACTTTCCTTCTTATTCTCAGAAAAATCAGATTAGCATTAAATCACATTTTAACAAAAAATTTCAGAATAATGAAAACAAAAGTAGGATAATATGGCTCTTAACGGGTTAAACGGGTAAGCAAAACCCATTTTTTTTATAAAACGTTAATAATTTGTGACATTGACTTTGTTAATATAGAAATTTTTATATTTTATGAAAGACTTCCGTATGGCAACTCTGCCTTTAGTGGGCGGACCATGCCCATTTTTAATAGCGACTGTGCTACTATACTATTTCTTTCCAGTTACACTTTCTGGGCGTTACAAGCGCCGTACCAAAGTGAATGTACCGGTGGGCACCTCAACGTAGGGTATAAAAATCCAATTTTTTTAGTTAGAGTAGTTTACAAAAATTCTATTATTTTCCAAGATCGCAGGAAATCTCAGAATTTTTTTTATTGATCCAAAAGAAGAAAGTCCATTCTATAGGATTACGTAAAAAGTAGGTGTGATAATGTGCGATTGGACATTTGCGATCTACAAAAATATATAGTTTTTATAGTTTTTAATAAAAAAAATGTTTTGTTCAAATAACGTACAACCCCGTTTTTATTTAACTTTTTTTCGAAGTAGCTCATGAAATGATTTTTTGGACTCTTATAAGTGCATAGCAGTAACATTTTCTCTGATTGAAGCGAAAATAGTGTTTTGCTAACGTTTTCAATTGTTGACGCTCAAAACTGCATTTTATCATAAAACAATTTTTCTAGATTTTGATCAATTTGTAAATGCTATAACTCTCTAAAAATTTACCCGATTAAGAAATAATTTAAGATCTTGCTTGATGAAAGTATTATCTTTGAAAGTATTATCTTTCAAATGACACCAAGTTCTTTGAAATCGGTGACATAAAATTTTTCTATTTTTGTCCCTCTTCGGATCACTGTGCGGCGTTGTATTAAATTCTGTGGACTTCAGACAAGTCAACTAGGTTTGGCAGAGAAGACAATTACATAGTTGGGGCACATGGGTTCTGAAGTACTTTTCACTACTACCAATCAATTAAAATGAAGATTAGAAACTTTATATATAAGAAAATGGAGCTTAACCTTCATTTCTTTTTTAACGTTACCATAGCATAAACTTTCTAACGTGGTCTGAATGAGATCAAAGATCTACTAAAGTTGCAGTGTTGCCAGAGCAGAAGATTTCCTACTAGATTTAGGAGATTCTTGGCCTTTGAGGAAAATTTTTAGGAGGAAGAATTGTTTAGGAGAAAGTTTAGCAGATTTTATTTTTGATACATTTGACATCATTAGTGACACTGAAGCCTTGAATATTGAAAGTAAATTGTCTATTTTAATTTAATTTAATTTAATTTAATTAAATTTGATGCTTCAAATTGTATAACTTGTGCAATGAATGAAGAAAGTTTACAAAAGCGAATTTTATAATGATCTAATTTTTTATATGTTTTCTTTGTGTAGTTATTTTTAAGCTGAAGCTGAATAAATAAAAAGGCTCCAATAAAAAAAAAATAAATATATTTTAATTTTTTATGATAAGTTGAATTCCTTAATTTACAAGTATAATTCCAATAATTAAAAAAAACATTTTTTAATTTTTTTTTAATTTTTAAATTTAATTTTAGAAAATTTTATTTTTCTACTTTATGATTTCGCAGTTCGTTTATTTCATCCAAACATTTCCAGCAAATATAAAAAAATAATATATGAACGCTGAAGCTGAATAAATAAAAAGGCTCCAATAAAAAACACTAAATATATTTTTATTTTTTATGATAAGTTTAGTTCCTTAATTTACAAGTATAATTCCAATAATTTAAAAAAACAGTTTTTAATTTTTTTTTAAATTTTTTAATTTTATTTTAGAAAATTTTATTTTTCTACTTTATGATTTCGCAGTTCGTTTATTTCATCCAAACATTTCCAGCAAATATAAGAAAATAATATATGAACGCACCGAGCCCTAATGACTGCTTGATTCTGCTTGACATTATCGTTTAATAAAAATTGAAAAATGCAATGGCAAAATGCCAAACCAACCATTCGCCTTGTCGATCTCTAAAGCGTTCGAATAGAAAGGCGGTGCAATGTTATACATTTGGGAATTTGTTTGCACTTTTTCCATGAATAAATGAATGAAAACAATCAAAAGTTCCATTTCGATGCGATTCAATGGAAGCGGCACAACAACAACACCAACAACAATAGCAGCATCAGCTACGCCAACAATTCGGCGAATTCGCAGCGTGTGTGCATAGGTGTGTGTGTGTGTGTGCAACGATTGTGTAGCTAAGCGAAATTTAACGAGTATAGCAAAAATCGCAAACTTTCACATTTAAGCGGAAAATCAAGAAAACGTAAACAACAAAATCGAAATCGAAATAAAAATAAAAAATAAAATAAAAAAATGTACAAAAGCAATAATAAAGAATGCAACTTTATGTGTGGCACATGCACTAAACAACTGACAGCCGCTGTCAGTTGCTGCATGTTGTCGTTGTTGTAATTTTATTTTAAGTGGCCCAGCAGCGTTTCAATTTTATTAATTTCTTTTTTTGATATTTTTTGTACATTTTCAATATATATTTTGTTATTTTTTTCCTAACAACGCTTTGGTGCATTGTTGGTCCGACTGAGGCAGCCAGTCAATCGAGAAATTGAGCGCTGAAATTGCGAGCTGTGTGCGTCAGCGTTGGCATTGCAATTGTCTGGCGGCCTGCTGTGCGCGTCCAGTCAATTGGCCAGTTGCATTGCCCCCCTCCCCTCTTCGCTATGGTGATGGAAAGTGGCTAATAAACAACTGGGCAATGCGCTTTTGTTGTGCACACCAGCGGCGCACAAGTCGCCATATAAATTGCCTTGTTGCCGTTGTGCGCGAATGTCGGTTCAACATGAAACGAGGTATGGCTGAAATTTTTGCTGCTTCCTCTGCTTTTGTGTTGCTTCTTATGGCCATTGCTTGTAGTTGACTTCTAAGCCACTTGCTCGTGTACAGTTCATTGTATAGTTTTGTTGATTCCGGTATTATAAGAAAATTCAAAAGAAACGGATTCAAGTAAAAGCATTTCGGTATGCAGTCGCCTTAACTCGAGGCTATTTACGCTCTGCATTACTTTCAAATTAAATAAATATTTTAAAGATGTTATTACAATTTTCGACAATCTACATATTTACAGAGTTCGACAATCTACATATTTGAAAGGCAATGTTTTTTGAGAAACTGTTGACATTTTGAAATTGTAAAAGAAAACACATTTGCGCAATTTTTTTAGGATTTTGTTTTTAAATTTTTTAACTGAAATTCAAAGCAAACATTTTGTGTAATTGAATGAGGTTTTACTTTACCTTATTTATTTTATTTTATTTTTTTATTTTCGTAATTTTTTCAATTTTCAAATTTATTTTCATCTCTTCTTATTTAAAGTTTCTTGATTAAATTCAATTTATAATGAAACAAAATTATATCAATTTTAATTTTACTTGTTTGCAAAAAACAATTATTTTGATATGATTTTGTGTTTTACCTCAGATTTACAATTTATTTATTTTTAAGGTTCCTTTTTAAGTTTGAAAAAAATTTATATGACTTTTAATTTATTTGTTTTTAATTTTTAATTACAAAAAAATATAATTTATGGTTTGCTGCATTTTGATATATTTCTTTTCAAAGTTCAAAGTAAAAATGTTTTTTTTGTTAACAAATTTGGTTTTTTTAATATACTCGGTTTTTTTTAATTTGAGTAAATTCGCTTTGAATTAAATCTTTACATTTTCTTAGATTTTTCCTTTATTAAATGTTGTTTTAAAATCTTAAAAAAAAAACCAAAAATATATTTACTACTTACTTAACTGGCCATAACAATCCGATACTGGATAACAAAATTATATGAGTCCTAATTGTTGTTTTTTGTTTTAAAATCTTAAAAAAAATGATTCTAATTTTGTTTGTATGTTATATTAATTTCATTTTTAGTTGAATAAAATTTTTGTATGTATTTCAATTGAATTTAGATTTTTAAAATTTCTTATGTTTGTTTTTAAACTTAAAAAAGTTATAAGAATTTTAATTTAATTTTATTTAGTTTTTCTAAAAACCTTTATAGTTAAAAATTTAATTTTAATTTTAATTTTAATCGTTTTTCAATGTATTTGAAATGAGTTTAGATTTCGTTTTTTAGATTAAATTTTTTTCTATTTCTAATTTCTGTTTAATTAAAAAAAAATTAATAAATCATAAAAAAATTGATTGATAAATCAAACAATAAATAAATAAGTTTTAATTTATTTTTTTCTAGAAAAACTTTATAATTAAAAAATTTAATTTAAGTTATGGCTTGACAAATTTTCAGCAACATTTTTTTAATCTATTTTGAATTTACTTGATTTTTAGATTTTTTCATAAATTTGAAATGAATTTAGATTTATTTTTTCGATAATTTCTTTTTTCCAATTTTAATGTTTTTTAATTTAAAAAAACATTATATGAATTTCAATTATTTTTTTTTTAATTTTTTAAAACGTCATATTTACAAGAAAAAATGACATTTATGGTCTGCTGGATTTTTAGACTTTCTTATGCAAAGTTCTAAGTAAAACATTTTTTTTAATGAAATTTGTGTTGTGCGTATTCTCTATTTTCAGTTTTTTTGAAACAACATTTATTTTCTTCATTTAAGTCTGTTTTTAGTGTTTTTTGTTTTTAATCGAAGCACATTTTTTTTAAACTTTATTTTCAGTTTCTTGCTTCATTGTTTTTTTTATTGATATTGAATATTGAATTTGTAATTTGCTTGATTTTTATATTTTTATCCAAAATTTAAAGTATTATTATTTTTTAATTAACTTTAGTTTGACTTGATTTTCAAATTTTTTAAGTATTTTTTTAATTGAACTTTGATTAATTCTTAAATTATCCTAAAATTACAAACGTAATCAGTTCCGACAATATTGAAAAATAAAATTGAATTTTGAATTTCTGATCTGATCTGTTTTGTTTGATTCTCAAATTTGTTTTTAATATAATGCAGTTTTTTTAAAGTTGCAAAAAACAAAATTTAGAGGAATTATTGACCGTCCACTAAACTTCGAAAAGAGCTTAAACTGGCTCAATGAGTGAGCGGACTTAAATTCGATTGATTGTGGTCGCAATGGACCTTTTGGCCTCAGTGGGCTTCGCCTTGGAGCATCCTCTTCTACCTGCCTACCTACCTGCAGTGCAAAAATTACCAACTGATACATCATTGTCATTGTTAAAATTAATGGAGTCTACAGTCTCATATAAACTTTATACTCTTCAATTTTATTGCCAGAATTTTCCAGTTTCATGCCCCGATTTTTCACTTTTTTATTCTCAGTACTTTTGTCGAATTTCTTTTTTGGATTTCAAAGTCTTTTAAGTTTCTCTTGACAACATTTCTGCTGAAGATCGTCTGTACCAGTCTTCCCAGTGAAAATGTTTTAACCAAATTTTTTATTAATCTTTAGCTTAGATTAGCATTTATCCTCAGGGTCTCCTGAACTCTTCTCAGCATCTACTCGTATCCATCTATTCACAATAGTTGTAAATAGTTGACAAAGATTTCTTTCAAAGAATAAGCAATTAAATCAATAAACATGAGCACAAATTAGCTGACGAATGAAATGCCAATGTAAACACTTTGAAATCACTAAACTGAAATCAGGAATTTGAGCTCAAGGCAAACTTAGCAAAAGTCCATAAGTTATGCACTTTTCAACTTTTAAATAAGAATCTCAAAAGTATTTTGTTAATCCTTAATTGCTACTTCAATTGATTGCAAATTGCAGCAAACTTTTAAATCTCTTTTTGGAAATCTTCACATTTAAGCCTGACACGCTCGAGCAATAAGTTTTACAACTAAGCCAACCAACCCGAATGGTTCAACCCATACAACCCAACCAATCAACTAAAGTAATTTTAAGTAAAGTCCTCTTTTTTCCGTACTCAACTAATATGCGGCCTCTGACTTACATTACTTTACTTAACTATACGACAGTTGAAAATTTTTGTCATTTATTCTTTCAGCAAGTAGAAACTTCTTAAGAGTAAAAGAAAAAGTAGCAAGAAACCCCTGACAGCGCGGCACAACATTACACGAGAGACATGAAAAGGCAAAGTCGCCTGTACAAATCAAAAGGAGCCGTTGGAAAATTTCGCGCCTGAGCGCAAATAAAGTGTAAATTACCAAGTTTAGTAGCGCGTCGCCAATGGCGATAATAGGCCATTGTGCTAAAGTTGCCAAATGTATGGTAGCGTTTCGCTTGAAATATCAAAGGTTATGCGCATAAAGGACACGCGCGCACACACACACGCACATATACTCAAAGAAATAGCTGTAACTGAGTTGCAGGCGCAGAGCGTAAACAAACTGAATGCTGCAAAGTTTATGAACAGTTGAGAAGGTTCCTAAGCAAATTTAAAATGGTCCATAAAAATAAATTCAGCAGCACCAACAACAACAAAAATAAGAGCAGTAATGTCAATACAACAATAAGGATTAGGCATAGCCGTAAAATTCGCATTGTTTAATGGCTCTAAGTAAAAAAGTGAAAATATTAAGTCCAGTTGTTTTTTTTTTGGGAAAGTGTCATCCAAAAAGTCTGCAATAAACACCCATTAGGGCAGAGGGTCAATGTGTGCTTAGTGTGAAGGATGCTGTCGTTTTAGTGCTCTAAGCCTTATTAATTACTTTATTTTTTTACTGTTTCCATTTGGTTGTGGTGTTTGTTGTCGACCCAAAATTTGGCGCAGTATGCGCTTTTTATGTATTTTTTTTTGTGTGCTGAAATTTAATATAAGAAGTTTTGAGCAAGTTTTTGCATTACTGAATTGTTGACATGTCATGTAGACAATGTGTCAACAATTCTGGTCATGTAGAAAATTGTGTAATTGATTGAAATTAGTTAATATCAAAAAGTTAGTAATTTAGAAATTTGTTGCTGCAATCAAACGCCTATGTCAAGTAGACATGTAAATTGTGTAGAAAATGTAATACTTTCCCTATGAAGTGGTGTCCAAGTAGACTTTTTATGAGAATTTATGTGTGTTTAAGTGAAGCTAACACATTTACATGCAAATTAGTGCACTATTTATATATTTACATGGCATGTAGACAATGTGTCAACAATTCTGGTCATGTAGAAAATTGTGTAATTGATTGAAATTAGGTAATATCAAAAAGTTAGTAATTTAGAAATTTGTATATGCTGCAATCAAACGCCTATGTCATGTAGACATGTAAATTGTGTAGAAAATGTAATACCTTGCCTATGAAATGGTGTCAAAGTTGACTTTTTATGAGAGTTTATGTCTGTTTAAGTGAAGCTAACACATTTACATGCGAATTAGTGCACTATTGATATATTTACATGGCATGTAGACAATGTGTCAACAATTCTGGTCATGTAGAAAATTATGCAATTGATTGAAATTAGTTAATTTCAAAAAAATTTTAATTTAGAAATTTGTATAAGCTACAATCAAACGCCTATGTCATGTAGACATGTAAATTGTGTAGAAAATGTAATACCTTGCCTATGAAATGGTGTCAAAGTAGATTTTTTATGAGAGTTTATGTCTGTTTAAGTGAAGCTAACACATTTAGTGCACTATTGATATATTTACATGGCATGTAGGCAATGTGTCAACAATTCTGGTCATGTAGAAAATGGTGTAATTGATTGAAATTAGTTAATATCGAAAAGTTAGTAATTTATAAATTTGTATAAGCTGCAATCAAACGCCTATGTTATGTAGACATGTAAATTGTGTAGAAAATGTAATACTTTCCCTATGAAGTGGTGTCCAAGTAGACTTTTTATGAGAATTTATGTGTGTTTAAGTGAAGGTAATACATTTACATGCGAATTAGTGCACTATTGATATATTTACATGGCATGTAGACAATGTGTCAACAATTCTGGTCATGTAGAAAATTGTGTAATTGATTGAAATTAGTTAATATCAAATGGTTAGTAGATTATAAATTTGTATAAGCTACAATCAAACGCCTATGTCATGTAGACATGTAAATTGTGTAGAAAATGTAATACTCTCCCTATGAAGTGGTGTCCAAGTAGACTTTTGATGAGAATTTATGTGTGTTTAAGTGAAGCTAACACATTTACAAGCGAATTAGTGCATTATTGATATATTGACATGTCATGTAGAGATTGTCAAGCATTCGAATCATGTAGACAAATATGTAATTGATTGAAATACCTTAATTTCAAACATTTGGTAGTTAATAATTCTTAATAAGCTGTAAGCAAACACTTATAATATGTAGATATGTAAAGTAAATTTTTCATGTAGAAAAAGTCCTACATGACTCAGAGTCAGAATTCTTCCATGAAAAGTAATCAAAGCTTTGAAAATAAAAATGTCTCTATGTAAAAGTAAAACTAACACAGCTCTGAACGAATTGATACATTAGTGACTTGTTGGCATGCTTTGTAATAATGTAAAAAAAATTAAGATCATGTAGAAAACTATGTATAAATAATGATTAAAATGATTAAAATTTCAAAAACTTGTAAGTTAACATTTAATCTAAAAACATTTGATTTCATAAACGCTTAAATTTATATAAACACCTATGCCTACCTAGCCATGTAGATATATGAAATTGTGTAGAAAATGTAATACTTTCCCCCAGAAAAGTCATCGAAGTAGACTTGAAAATTTAAATGTGTCCTTTTTTGAGTAAAACTAAAACAGTTTTGAACGGCTTAGTGCATTATTGTTCTTTTGAAATGCCAAGAAGACAATGTCAATGTCAACAACTATGAGCATGTAGAAAACTTAATTTCTTAATAATAATATCTTAATATCTTTTATGAGTAAATTTAGTAACAAATAGAAATTTTAGCTTTTGTGAGTGAATTGATGTATTATGGAATTGTTGACACGTCATGTAGATAATGTGTCAATAATTCATATCATGCTAAAAACCACCTAGGAACTAATAATTTGATTGAAATATTATTTCTTAGTAGCTGTCAATAATACATCTACCATGTAGATATGCAATAAAATTAAAACAAAACACAACACTGCCACATTTTTACAATATTTTCATTTTATTCTAAATGTTCAAGTAGGTCATTGAAAAATTTTTGTTAACTCTCGTCTTAAACATTTCAACATATTTATAGCTGACACAACAACAAAGCAGACGTAAATAGGACAAATTTAAAATTTTTAGACAACAAAAAGGATACTTGAACAAAATTCCACTGAATTTTCTTGTAGAAAAATTCCACTTTATGACTTTTTTATTGGGGTTTAATGACAGCCAAAGAAGTGTGCGCCTCCAGTTAGACATTTTCTGCTTTATTTAATAAAAAAAGAAGCCAATTTGTTGGCAAAGGATAATGCAGAAACTCATTGGAAATGGTGTCAAATTCACTACTTAAATCGAATGGCTATGGATTAGAAAGCATAAACTACTAGCAGGGAATTTATTTAACTTGATTAAAATAATCTTTACTCACTTTATGAGTTTATCTAATGTTAAGTTTTGTTACTTCAGATAGACTTCAAACAAATTGTTTAGTATGTCTTATGTTGATTTTCAAACATGAGATGAATTATTTCTGATTTTGACTAATTTTCTCAAGTCTTAATTAAATGTTCCCAATAAATCGTGATTCTCTTAAACCGTTGTTGATCCCGTCAGAATTTGAAGAAAAATACTTGTTTAAATATTTTTAATATAAAATGCTTTCATTATATTTGAAGTCAATAGGTTCATTAAACTATGATGCCACAAACAAAGTGTTAACCCATTTTTGACCTCGTTTGATTTTGTTTTAAAAAAAAAGTGAAAAAGTGTTGAATTACTTCACATTTTTAGCACTTTTACCAAGTTTGAAGTCAATAAATAGGCCCATTCATTCATATATTTTTAGAGTTTCCCCCAAAAAAGTGTTAACCCATTGTTGACCTCGTTAGATTTTGATTTAAAAAAAAAAAGTTTCGAATTAATTTTTATTTCAAATTTGTTCACCAACTTTAAAGTCAATAGGCCCATTGGTTTTTTTCATAGTCTTCCCATCTACGAACCTTTGTCGAACTAATTTTTGACCCCGTTAAATTTTTATTTTCGAAAAATTTGGAAATACGTTTCGCATTATTTTAGGCTCGTAGTATTTTTACTGAGTTTACAATCAATAAGTAGAACACGAGTTTCAAAACATCTCTCTTTTTTTAAATGAACCTACAATTCAAATTTTATGTTTGGGCGATAATGAATTAGTCAGTCAATCAGTCAGTCAGGACAAAGAGTTATATGTACGAGTAATTGGAAAAGAAAATATAAAACACTTTTCATGGCACACGCACAGATGACATTAAAATAGAAAATTGCTACCAAGCACAAAAAAAGGATATACGGCAGGACATTAGCGGCGTGCATATTAAGCAGCTTTAATCAAATGTTGCAACAGCAGCAGACACCAACGCTTCGCGCTGTGGGCAGCAACTTGGCAACAGAACGTGGACATTGGTCAAAAAAACAACAACAACCAAAAAAGTGCTAATATATGGCCTAACTCCGTTTGGGCAATTATTGTCCCATTATGTGTCTCCAATTGCCGGCGCAACACTTTCATTGTCGCCAGAAAAGTGTGCTGGGCTTATCATTTAATTGCAATTGTCTCGGACGAAAGAGGCGAGCAATTTTCTCTGCGGTACGTGTTTGAAATGAAATAATGGCTACGTTTACTGTTGTTGGGGGTTTCTTATTACTTTGAGTGTGTGCAGTGAAATCGACGATGATAAAGGTGAAGGAGACAAGGAGTGGAGGTGTGTAAATAGCATCGAATTTTTAGAAGTCATTGTGGGTGGAGTGGACAAAAAAGAAGCAGCATAGAAATTAGGATTAGATAAATTTGATACTTCTCTTTTTGGTTTCAGTGGGCTACAACGAATTTCTTCATTTCATTTCAACTGTTTGATTTTTTCATTTTCAACTGCTGCTTTTAAAGTCTGATTGTAAATTTAAGCAGTCATTGGTAAGAAAATCCCTTTCATCTCCTTCGTTTGGAAAACTTATTTGCTAAAGAAAATTTTTAACTTTGTGAGAAACAAACCACAACTACACTGGCTGGTACAAGTTGTATGCATGAATGTAGGAATGGATGATGACGTTTCAACTAAGAAGGTATTTGATGCAGTGATTAGTGAACGAAGTAGAAGAGGGAGACATTTCCTCTGGTGGAGGGATGAAATCGAGGGAGCCTTAACCTCGACTAGAAGGAGATGGTACGGCAGGACGAGGCCCAAAGAGTTGTTAATTGATTGATTGAGTTAGTTAGTTAGTAAGTTAGTTAGTTAGTTAGTTAGTTAGTTAGTTAGTTAGTTAGTTAGTTAGTTAGTTAGTTAGTTAGTTAGTTAGTTAGTTAGTTAGTTAATTAGTTAGTTAGGTAGTTAGTTAATTAGTTAGTTAGTTAGTTAGTTAGTTAGTTAGTTAGTTAGTTAGTTAGTTAGGTTAGTTAGGTTATTTAGTTAGTTAGTTAGTTAGTAAGTTAGTTAGTTAGTTAATTAGTTAGTTAGGTTAGTTAGTTAATTAGTTAGTTAGGTTAGTTAGTTAGTTAGGTTAGTTAGTTAGTTAGTTAGTTAGTTGGTTAATTAGTTAGTTAGGTTAGTTAGTTAATTAGTTAGTTAGGTTAGTTAGGTTAGTTAGTTAGTTAGTTAGTTAGTTAGTTAGTAAGTTAGTTAGCTAGTTAATTAGTTAGTTAGATTAGTTAGTTAATTAGTTAGTTAGGTTAGTTAGTTAGTTAGGTTAGTTAGTTAGTTAGTTAGTTAGTTAGTTAGTTAGTTAGATAGTTAGTTAGTTAGTTACTTAGTTAGTTAGTTAGTTAGTTAGTTAGTTAGTTAGTTAGTTAGTTAGTTAGTTAGTTAGTTAGTTAGTTATTTAGTTAGTTAGGTTAGTTAGTTAGTTAGTTAGTAAGTTAGTTAGTTAGTTAATTAGTTAGTTAGATTAGTTAGTTAATTAGTTAGTTAGGTTAGTTAGGTTAGTTAGTTAGTTAGGTAAGTTAGTTAGTTAGTTAGTTAGTTAGTTAGTTAGTTAGTTAGATAGTTAGTTAGTTAGTTAGTTAGTTAGTTAGTTAGTTAGTTAGTTAGTTAGTTAGTTAGTTAGTTAGTTCGTTAGTTAGTTCGTTAGTTAGTTAGTTAGTTAGGTAGTTAGTTAGTTAGTTAGTTAGGTAGGTAGTTAGTTAGGTAGTTAGTTAGTTAGTTAGTTAGTTAGTTAGTTAGTTAGTTAGTTAGTTAGTTAGTTAGTTAGTTAGTTAGTTAGTTAGTTAGATTGGGCACAATAGATCAATCCTGGTCTCAGTGCAATTTACCCTAATCAATTCTAGTTAGTTAGTTTGTTAGTTAGTTCGTCAGTTAATTAGTTAGTTAGTTATTTAGTTAGTTAGTTAGTTAGTTATTTAGTTAGTTAGTTAGTTAGTTAGTTAGTTAGTTAGTTAGTTAGTTAGGTAGTTAGTTAGTTAGTTAGTTAGGTAGTTAGTTAGTTAGTTAGTTAGTTAGTTAGTTAGTTAGTTAGTTAGTTAGTTAGTTAGTTAGTTAGTTAGTTAGTTAGGTAGTTAGTTAGTTAGTTAGTTAGTTAGATGGGGCACAATAGATCAATCCTGGTCTCAGTGCAATTTACCCTAATCAATTCTGGGTAGTTAGATAGTTAGTTAGTTAGTTAGTTAGTTAGTTAGTTAGAAAGGAGGAAAGTAAGTAAGTGAATAATTATGTAATTAAATAAGCATAATGAGTTAGTTAGTTTGTTAGTTAGTTCGTCAGTTAGTTAGTTAGTTAGTTAGTTAGTTAGTTAGTTAGTTAGTTAGTTAGTTAGTTAGTTAGTTAGTTAGATAGTTATTTAGTTAGTTAGTTAGTTAGGTAGTTAGTTAGTTAGTTAGTTAGTTAGTTAGTTAATTAGTTAGTTAGGTTCGTTAGGTTAGTTAGGTTAGTTAGTTAGTTAGTTAGTTAGTTAGTTAGGTCGTTAGTTAGTTCGTTAGTTAGTTAGTTAGTTAGTTAGTTAGGTAGTTAGTTAGTTAGTTAGTTAGGTAGGTAGTTAGTTAGGTAGTTAGTTAGTTAGTTAGTTAGTTAGTTAGTTAGTTAGTTAGTTAGTTAGTTAGTTAGTTAGTTAGTTAGTTAGATTGGGCACAATAGATCAATCCTGGTCTCAGTGCAATTTACCCTAATCAATTCTAGTTAGTTAGTTTGTTAGTTAGTTCGTCAGTTAGTTAGTTAGTTAGTTATTTAGTTAGTTAGTTAGTTAGTTTAGTTAGTTTAGTTAGTTAGTTAGTTAGTTAGTTAGAAAGGAGGAAAGTAAGTAAGTGAATAATTATGTAATTAAATAAGCATAATGAGTTAGTTAGTTAGTTCGTCAGTTAGTTAGTTAGTTAGTTAGTTAGTTAGTTAGTTAGTTAGTTAGTTAGTTAGTTAGTTAGTTAGATAGTTATTTAGTTAGTTAGTTAGTTAGGTAGTTAGTTAGTTAGTTAGTTAGTTAGTTAGTTAGTTAGTTAGTTAGTTAGTTAGTTAGTTAGTTAGTTAGTTCGTTAGTTAGTTCGTTAGTTAGTTAGTTAGTTAGTTAGTTAGGTAGTTAGTTAGTTAGTTAGTTAGGTAGGTAGTTAGTTAGGTAGTTAGTTAGTTAGTTAGTTAGTTAGTTAGTTAGTTAGTTAGTTTGTTTGTTAGTTAGTTAGTTAGTTAGTTAGTTAGTTAGTTAGTTAGTTAGATTGGGCACAATAGATCAATCCTGGTCTCAGTGCAATTTACCCTAATCAATTCTAGTTAGTTAGTTTGTTAGTTAGTTCGTCAGTTAGTTAGTTAGTTAGTTATTTAGTTAGTTAGTTAGTTAGTTTAGTTAGTTTAGTTAGTTAGTTAGTTAGTTAGTTAGAAAGGAGGAAAGTAAGTAAGTGAATAATTATGTAATTAAATAAGCATAATGAGTTAGTTAGTTTGTTAGTTAGTTCGTCAGTTAGTTAGTTAGTTAGTTAGTTAGTTAGTTAGTTAGTTAGTTAGTTAGATAGTTATTTAGTTAGTTAGTTAGGTAGTTAGTTAGTTAGGTAGTTAGTTAGTTAGTTAGTTAGTTAGTTAGTTAGGTAGTTAGTTAGTTAGTTAGTTAGGTAGTTAGTTAGTTAGTTAGTTAGTTAGTTAGATAGTTAGTTAGTTAGTTAGTTAGTTAGTTAGTTAGTTAGTTAGTTAGTTAGTTAGTTAGTTAGTTAGTTAGTTAGTTAGTTAGTTAGTTAGGTAGTTAGTTAGTTAGTTAGTTAGTTAGATGGGGCACAATAGATCAATCCTGGTCTCAGTGCAATTTACCCTAATCAATTCTGGGTAGTTAGATAGTTAGTTAGTTAGTTAGTTAGTTAGTTAGTTAGAAAGGAGGAAAGTAAGTAAGTGAATAATTATGTAATTAAATAAGCATAATGATTTAGTTAGTTTGTGAGTTAGTTCGTCAGTTAGTTAGTTAGTTAGTTAGTTAGTTAGTTAGTTAGTTAGTTAGTTAGTTAGTTAGTTAGTTAGTTAGATTGGGCACAATAGATCAATCCTGGTCTCAGTGCAATTTACCCTAATCAATTCTAGTGAGTTAGTTTGTTAGTTAGTTCGTCAGTTAGTTAGTTAGTTAGTTATTTAGTTGGTTAGTTAGTTAGTTTAGTTAGTTTAGTTAGTTAGTTAGGTAGTTAGTTAGTTAGTTAGTTAGTTAGTTAGTTAGTTAGTTAGTTAGTTAGGTAGTTAGTTAGTTAGTTAGTTAGGTAGTTAGTTAGTTAGTTAGTTAGTTAGTTAGTTAGTTAGTTAGTTAGTTAGTTAGTCAGTTAGTTAGTTAGTTAGTTAGTTAGTTAGTTAGTTAGTTAGTTAGTTAGTTAGTTAGTTAGTTAGTAAGTTAGTTAGTTAGTTAGTTAGTAAGTTAGTTTGTTAGTTAGTTAGTTAAGTAGTTAGTTAGTTATTTAGTTAGTTAGCTAGTTAGTTAGTTAGTTAGTTAGTTAGTTAGTTAGTTAGTTAGTTAGTTAGTTAGTTAGTTAGTTAGTTAGTTAGTCAGTTAGATAGTTAGTTAGTTAGTTAGTCAGTTAGTTAGTTAGTTAGTTAGTTAGTTAGTTAGTTAGTTGGTTAGTTAGTTAGTTAGTAAGTTAGTTATTTAGTTAGTTAGTTAGTTAGTTAGTTAGTTAGTTAGTTAGCTAGTTAGTTAGTTATATAGTTAGTTAGTTAGTTAGTTTGTTAGTTAGTTAGTTAGTTAGTTGGTTAGTTAGTAAGTTAGTTAGTCAGTTATTTAGTTAGTTAGTTAGTTAGTTAGTTAGTTAGTCAGTTAGTTAGTTAGTTAGTTAGTTAGTCAGTTAGTTAGTTAGTTAGTTAGTTAGTCAGTTAGTTAGTTAGTTTGTTAGTTTGTTAGTTAGTTAGTTAGTTAGTTAGTTAGTTAGTTAGTTAGTTAGTTAGTTAGTTAGTTAGTTAGTTAGTTAGTTAGTTAGTTAGTTAGTTAGTTAGTAAGTTAGTTAGTTAGTTAGTTAGTAAGTTAGTTTGTTAGTTAGTTAGTTAAGTAGTTAGTTAGTTAGTTAGTTAGTTAGTTAGTTAGTTAGTTAGTTAGTTAGTTAGTTAGTTAGTTAGTTAGTTAGTTAGTTAGTTAGTTAGTTAGTTAGTTAGTTAGTTAGTTAGTAAGTTAGTTAGTTAGTTAGTTAGTAAGTTAGTTTGTTAGTTAGTTAGTTAAGTAGTTAGTTAGTTATTTAGTTAGTTAGCTAGTTAGTTAGTTAGATAGTTAGTTAGTTAGTTAGTTAGTTAGTTAGTTAGTTAGTTAGTTAGTTAGTTAGTTAGTTAGTTAGTTAGTTAGTTAGTAAGTTAGTTAGTTAGTTAGTTAGTAAGTTAGTTTGTTAGTTAGTTAGTTAAGTAGTTAGTTAGTTATTTAGTTAGGTAGCTAGTTAGTTAGTTAGTTAGTTATTTAGTTAGTTAGTTAGTTAGGTAGTTAGTTAGTTAGTTAGTTAGTTAGTTAGTTAGTTAGTTAGTTAGTTAGTTAGTTATTTAGTTAGTTAGTTAGTTAGTTAGTTATTTAGTTAGTTAGTTAGTTAGTTAGTTAGTTAGTTAGTTAGTTAGTTAGTTAGTTAGTTAGTTAGTTAATTAGTTAGTTAGTTAGTTAGTTAGGTTAGTTAGGTTATTAAGTTAGTTAGTTAGTCAGTTAGTTAGTTAGTTAGTAAGTTAGTTAGTTAGTTAGTTAGTTAGTTAGTTAATTAGTTAGTTAGGTTCGTTAGGTTAGTTAGGTTAGTTAGTTAGTTAGTTAGTTAGTTAGTTAGTTTAGTTAGTTAGTTAGTTAGTTAGTTGGTTAGTTAGTTAGTTAGTTTGTTAGTTAGTTATTTAGTTAGTTAGTTAGTTAGTTAGTTAGTTAGTTAGTTAGTTAGTTAGTTAGTTAGTTAGTTAGTTAGTTAGTTAGTTAGTTAGTTAGTTAGTTAGTTAGTTAGTTAGTTAGTTAGTTAGTTAGTTAGAAAGGAGGAAAGTAAGTAAGTGAATAATTAAGTAATTAAGTAAGCATAGTGAGTTAGTTAGTTAGTTGTTTAGTTAGTTTGTTAGTTAGTTAGTTAGTTAGAAAGGAGGAAGGTAAGTAAGTGAGTAATTAAGTAAGCATAGTGAGTTAGTTAGTTAGTTGTTTAGTTAGTTAGTTAGTTAGTTAGTTAGAAAGGAGGAAATTAAGTAAGTAAATAAATAAGTAATTTAGTAAGCATGTATGTAAGTAAGTAAGTAAATAAGTAGGTAAGTAAATTTACATACAAATTTTAAAGGCTCCATTGTGTTCCATCTAATTGAATCAGTGATTTTGGTTTAAACTTTGACATCGTCTTTTCTGCAACTGCTTTGCCATTAAATATTTATTCTGTATGTTTCCTTCAAATACCCCTAACCTCCCTATTGTATTATTGCTATAAATAAGCAGCAAAATGATCTCACACTAAAGTCTTTTGAACTGCTCTTATCCACTTAATTGTGTCAGCGCCTGAGGTTTAAAATGTGGCTTCTTCTGTTCCACAGTCGCTTCCACATTTCTATTTCCATATCAGCTGCCTTACTCAAACTTTACATTTCCCTTCTGAATTGCGCCTAGAACAGTTCCTTCTACTTTATTTCTACTTCATAGTACTCACTCCTCATTTGTGTTGTGCTATGTTCCATTACGTTGTCGACTATTTTCAATTTTCTCGCTCACACTTTTTCCCATCACACTCGCCGCTTTTCGCTGTGGCACATTGCTTTCTTTGCTCGACCTCTTTTAAACTTAGCACAGCCGCTCGTTTCCTCCCCGCTTTGCCCACACCTCCAACTTCACACCAAAATACAGCGAAACACTTGCAACTGTTGTACTAATTAGACAAAGCGATTTCGCGTTGCCACGGCAAAGGGGCGCCCAGCCAACCAGCCAATCCAACACTTTCAACCACAACAAAAAAATAACAAAAATAGCAAGAACAACAGCGTTTTCTTGATAGCCCTTGCAACCGGAAACTTGCGCTAAATTTTAATTAAAACGCTGACAGTTTGAAGGCTGCAGTTAGCGCCGCCAATAGCAGCAACAATGGCGCTGGGAAAACCGTCGGCCAGCGAACGCATTGAATTGCAACTCAATTAAAATGTATACAAAGTCGCGTTAAGTGTAGCGATTGATTTATTCACGTCTTAATTGTTCGATTGCCTGCGTAACGTTTCGCCCAAAATATTTCATTCTATTAAACGCTCACTGGCAGCGATGGCCACCTGCTGGCAATTCGTTTGACGCATCAACACGAGAATTTTTCTTCACTAAGGCCAAAGGATAAAGACATTTTAAGTGCAAGACAAGTGAGAAATTCGAGGCGGAAATGCCGCAAAGCATACCTAATCCGATAAAGGAAATTTCGTTTGGCATTTGCGTTTGACACGCGCTCAAGTTTCTGTCGTTTCATGAAGCATAAAATGATTGAAGCTGTCTGAGTGAAGGGAGCAATGGAGATGGAGAAAAGGTGTGAGTAGTGTTGTTGTTTGTTGGTTGGGAATTTATTGTTGATGACCTCGTGTAGAGAAGAAATCTATTGTTTATCATTAATCACATTTCAAATTTGCACTTAAAAAAAGATAAATCATTTTGGGACATGAATGAAAAACATTTGTGTGGACAGACGGCAAATGAGAGAAGGAAAATTGAAGAAGATCAAAATCAAACAAAAGAAAATCAAAAAAAGTGTGAGATTTGCTTGCTATTTTGTAATTATTTTAAAATTAAAAAACTTGTTTTGCGTAGCTCTGGAAATACTTAAATTATAGTTAGCTTTATACGGCAACTTGTTGAAAAAAAGCTTGTATTCAGGCCTTGAGACTAGCAAACGATCTAATGGGAAACATGAGCGTTTTAAAAATGATCAGCCATGAACTAATATTTCGAAACTCCAACCACACTACATCTGAGATGGAAATCTTCAAGAAATAAATCTAAGGTTTATATTTCAGTCAGACAGTCTTTAAGAACATGTGGATTCATTCCTGTTTCAGGTTCACAGGTCTGGTATACGGATGTATCGAAACTTTGAGATGGTAGCGTAGAAGCTGGATTAATTGGTCCCAGATTTCAAAAGTCCTTTCCCATTGAGAAGTAAGCTAGCACCTTCCAGGCGGAAATCCATCCATCCATCGAATCTTTAAGAAGGAAGCGTAGGAGCTGGCAACTATGTCCCTAGATTTAAGAATCCTTCCTTATCATCTTCCAGGCCGAAATCCATCCATTCATCAAATCTTTAAGATAGAAGCGTAGGAGCTGACAAGTATGGCTTTAGATTTAAGAATCTTTCCCTATCATATTCCAGGAAGAAATCTTGCCATCCATCAAATCTTTAAGATAGAAGCGTAGAAGCTGGCAGATTTGGTTTTATATTTCAAAAAATCTTCGCTATGGGGAAGTTAACTACTGTCTTCCAGGCCGAAATCTAATCAGTGTGTTTAACTCTTTCGCTACAGGTTTTTACTGGGGATAGAAAAAAATTTCCACCGCAAGTCAAGCGCGCGCGACTTGATGGGACTCGTCACGTATCTTATGATCTAATTAAGTCTCCACTTTTTTGAAATATGCGTTTTGTAGGTAATAACATTGCGAAAATAGCAGTATTTTTTTCAATCAAATTGATTTTGGGGAACATCATCAAAAAATTGTTTAAACAATCAAATGGTTAATATACTTTTTTTATTAAAATAAAAAAAATTTTAAAACATATTCCTCTAAAGTGCATACAATAAGCTAAAAAACGGTTTTGAAATTGTGTCGATAAGATAAGCCGAACCGGAGATATTGAATTTTAAACATGTTAGAATCTAGCAAAATACGCGTAACTTTCAAAATTTTAAATAATTATATAAAGAAAAAAAAATTTTTTTCGAATAAATTCTGATATACGTGTCGGTTAATTTTATGCCCAGAAGTGAAAAAAAAATTTTGGGATGAATATAAATTATGGGGTCAAAAAAGTTGTTCGGTTTGTAAAAGAATGACCCATATAAAAGAATAGCTAAGGAAATGTGAACCAAAGATAAAGAAACAATTTACCGAGCAATGGATCAATAAAATGGAACCACACCAGGCAAAACGATCCTTAAGCGCAGACAGAGGAGTATCCCGATAAGTGCTCATGCTAAAGATGGATGAATGTTTCACATCCTTACTGAAGAACTGACTGATTACTCGGGTAGCAGAAAAATGGGAATTTCCTCTTTGCATGTTTACAAGAAATGCAATATAGAAACAATAATTGCTTTACATGATCTCTATGAGCTTCCCAGAGGACACATTCTAGAATGACTAAGGAAATATAGATCAAAGATTAGACCAAATTTTTGCCGAGCATTGAACCAGTGGAAGGGAACTACGTCAGTCAGAACGGTTCTTAAGCCCAGACGGAGAAGTATTAAAAAAATGCCTCATGCTAAGAAAGAAGTATCTCCGTATCCTCACTGGATACCTGACTGCATCCATACTGTTTTCTTGGGTATTATTGGGTTTATTATTATTGGGTATTATTTCAATAATATGAGAATTTCCTTTTCGGATGACAGCAGGAAATGCATCAAGAACCAGACACAGCCCCAACACTCAGTTAGAAAAGATTTCTCCAGTTGGGGGCAGCAATCTTAGTTCAAAGAGTTCAAAAGAGTGCTAAAACTTATAAAAAGCTCCAACTTAGAGAGTCGAGTTCGCGGTGGTATTGAATGAACTGGGAGGCCTTAACTCTATAAAGTTACACTAAGAATGGTCCCAGAATGGTCACAAAGGCATCGAACGAGTCAACCGAATTGTCAAAACATTTACAAGGCACTCCAGTGTCGCACACAGGACTTAATTTTGAGGGGATTTTGCGTATAACTTTTGAGCTCGATTCCATTTGAAACCATATTTGCACCAGTAATTTTTGTATTTTGAGAGGGTGAGAACCACCAAACTTCCCTCCTCCCCCCTGTGGGCACCACTGCACAGTGATTCGTTCCATAGACAAAATTTCAAAAATTTATAGTCTCAGAATTTAACGATTTTGATGTCATTTGAGAGGTAAAACTCCAACTAAGAAAACCCCAAAAAATCTGTGCTATAAATTAATTAGTGTGTGTGCAAAAGCAGCTCAAAGTGGAAATTTTTTCACAAAAAAATCTAAACACATATTTTCTGTTTTTTAGTCTATTGAGTACAAAAAATCGTAAAAATATATCGTTAGCTACAAGTTAGTAAAACTGACTCAATATAGATTAATATGGCGTTCAAACTGACTCATTTAAACTAGTTTAAGTGAAAAGAGCTTTTTGTTGAACACAACCGTCCAGACTGCTCAATGGAGTTTAATTTGACAGCTGTTTGTTTACAAACAACAAATAAATATTTTTGTGAACTGATGTGCTGGGAGAATGATTCGAGCGAAATATTTGTGCATATTTCACAAACCACGGCAACATATTCAACTTCGTCCAAATATTAGACGCCTTGTATTCAGATGCCATAAAAAGACGATGATTGGAATGAAAGCAGTGCGAGCAAAACGATTATTTTTATTCATTTCAAAATTTTCAAATTTTTAATTTATGTTTGGTTTTGTTTTGATGAAATGACAGCTGATTTTGTAGGGATGTTTTTTCTGGTGTGTGTTTAGTGTGCGCGCTGTGTTCAGTTGACAAAAAAGCATTTTCATAGAAAGCTTTCGGATGCAACCCTGCGTTAAACTAGTTTCAAAACATGTTAAATGGTTTAACACGTTTAATTTCCAACAACAATTGCATGTGAATAAACCGGTTTTCGAACTGGTTTTGTTCATTTAACTTGTTTAAGCACATTAAACACGTCTAAGTCGTCAGTTTGAACGCCATATAAGAAATGATGTGGCCATTTTCGCATTTAATGTTTTCTCAAAATTTGTAAAGCTGAGGCTTTTACTTCACTTTTAATTTAAAATATTTTTCTAAATTAAAAATCTGAAAATTGGCAAAACTTAGAGGAAAATATAAAAAGTATGTGAAAGTATGTTCCTGGATTTTTTTATTTTAAGAATCATTCTTTCTTTGTTGAATAATGTAATTATATCCTCCGATATCTTCCGATCACAGAAAATAATTAAATTTTAAAAGTGGTCTAAACACCTATTTTTCGACAAATTTTATTTTATTTATCCCTAAAAGTATGCAATCAGCATGTATTACACTACTCGACACGACCAAAATATGTCAGGTATGCAAAACATAAATGTTATGGATCTCAGTCTGTAGATTCATACATCTAAATTTTTTTCTATTTCAAAGTTCTGAAAGTTCAAAATAAAAAATTTAGTTAAAAGGAGACAATTTTTCTCTTTCATTTGATACCCATATCTTCATCATTGCACAACCGCAAATATTTAAAAAAATATTTGAAATGTGTATGTCCTTAAAATTGTAAAGCCCTTTAAGAAGGTTTTTGGGTCAGAAAATGAAAAACTGACTATGCCAGGATATTATAAATGACCTCTTGTTTCACGTCTACATCATCTCAACGTTTGGATGGGTCTTGGAAAAATAAAAAAATTTTTTCGCACGGTGTAATAAATGAAAAGTTGGTCTTTTCACTCCGTGCATCATAACTTTGTAATTTTTCTTTCAATTCTATTGATGTTAGGCTTAATATTTGCTCAAATAATATATCTTTCATCTTAGATTTTAAAACCAGAGGAGATCATTTATTTTATCTACGAAAAAGTGTTCGAAAATTTATGATTTTTGAAATTGGTCGAAAAATTCACTTTTTTACAACTATCATCGTCAGTAACTTCCCCAAATCTCATCTGATTGGGACAATCTATATATCGTTGGAAAGGTTAGATAATTACCTTCTGAACGACCACTTGTGTTAGTCGGATGGTTAGTTTACGAGATATGTGCTCATAACTGAAATAAGAGGGGGAAAAACGTGTTTTTCGAAGATTTTTCGAAAACGCTTCTTAAGAAAATTTTTTGATTTTTAGTTTCGTGTTCAGCAGCCGAAGATTAGTCTAAAAAATACTTTTGTTTTTAGGAGCACGCGATGAACCCATTTTTTGTCGAGTAGTGTTATTATCACTTTTTTTGCAAAACTAGTCCTACGACAATTTCTGTTACTCTTCGCAATTATTAATGTTGACGTTACCGATTAAATGTAAAATCTGAGAAATCTAGCCAACACACTTGGTGCCATAGCTCTTCAAAAATTACGAAATGTGCAAATTTAAGTCTCAGGCATTGCCAAACTACAAAAGTTTAAGAAAAACAAAATAGAGATTTCAATTCAGCAGACCATGATTAACTAGTATACCTAAGTTTATGAAGAACAGACAACTCCTTCTAATTTTGTCCCGCGGTTGTATGGAGTCGAATCACTGTGCACTGATGCGATAACTGATCAGCTTTGAATCATACAGAGAGGATCTGGAACTTGGAACACCAAATAGTGGTTTTAAAACTAAAAAAAAGCACAACTTAGGGGGTGTTTAAGACAAGACTTACACAAAGGATCACCTCTGTCTTTGGTGTTTAATAGCTTTCAATATAACCATAACAATAACAATAATGTCAACTCAAGCACTGATGAGCCAAGAAAATGAAGTTGAAATATAATATTAAAATTTCGTATAAGTAGTTAAAATCGACTCAGCTCCATACAAGTTTGCCAAAGCATGTTTTAAAATGTTTATAAAAGACTATAAGCTGATCTCAAGTTTGTGCTCTCATACAAAATTAGGCAAAGAAAACATCAAAAAACCAGAAAATAATACAAAAACATGGAATGGAAATTTCCACTTGCAACGCTTACATTGAAGCTTAAAAAAGCAACTTAACTTCAAACAGCTCTTTACTTGCGTTCCGTCCTCCGAGTGTTCGATCCCTGTGCGCGCACCTTCGCATTCAGAGCGTTGCTATAGCCACAGCTTAAAGTTAATGGCGTGCGAAAAAGCAAAATGCTCAATTGCTCTGTGAAATTTTTGCGTAGCGACTTTTCGCAACGGTGTGCGCGCTGCTTGTGCAACGTGCAGTCGCATGCGAATTGCGTTAAAGTCCCGCTGCGATTTATTGTGTTAAACAGCGCCAGCAGCTGTAACGACAACAGCCACCAACGCAATAACAATAAAAACAAATGAGCACGTTCGTACTCTCTTTGCCACCGACAACGTACAATTGTAATAAGTACACAGAAACACTAACAACAGTCATGGCAACAATAACAGCAACGGCCCCAACTAGCAAAGCTACAGTCAACAAATGGCTCTATGCTCAAATATGCCGGAGGTGCAGTCGGCATTAAATGCCGGCAGGCAGGCAGGCAGACAGGGGAGAAGGTGCACTCTGCACACTGTCAAGAGCAGCAACAGCAACAGTGGCTACACTAAATAACAACAACAACAACAATTTCCACTCTGAAAACGCTGATGTGTACCATGCAAACGATGACATTTGCAGCGAGTGACGCCTCAAGATTGCAGGGGCGTGTTGCTGCGCCAAAATGCGGTACGGTGCAGTGATGTTGTAGGCGTGTTGTTGTTGTCCTTAAAATGCCATGAAACTTATACGGCCGCTTGTGCATGCGCTGCCAAGCTGCCATCGCAGCTTGATTGCCTTCTCTATGTGCGCTGCTGCTTCATTGGCATTTAGCATTTCTTGTGTTCTTGTTGCTTCTTTGCTTTTGTCGTAAGATGCCAAAGTAGTTGCAAATTTTCCATGCGTGCCTATGTCAAATTACAAAGCGAATTTTGTTTTGGTTTCTAATTATTTTAGACATATTTTTAGATTTTTTTTAAGTTATGTAAATATTCTTTGATAGAAGTAGAACGTAGGACAACACATTCATGGCAGCGGAATTCAATTTATGTGATTTACACGTGACGTCAATTGCATGCGCCGTTGTTATTTTTTATTTGAGTTTTCATAGTTATAAATTCTAGCATGGAGAAAAAATATGACAAGAAAAATATGTAATTGGAAAAAATGAACATTTCGAATTTTATTTGTCTTTAATGCGTTCCAGATGGAAAAACTTAAGTATTCATTGTAAATAACGTAAAAATTTTGTTCATAAAACGTTTATAAAAATTTATATATTCATTTAGAAATGCCTTCAAGTTGATTTTTAAAATCGACATCAATAACGCTTTTGTAACATCTTCACGAACAAAAGGATTCATTAATAGCGACTAGTCTAGTCTAGTTCTAGTCTAGTCTAGTCTAGTCTAGTCTAGTCTAGTCTAGTCTAGTCTAGTCTAGTCTAGTCTAGTCTAGTCTAGTCTAGTCTAGTCTAGTCTAGTCTAGTCTAGTCTAGTCTAGTCTAGTCTAGTTCTAGTCTAGTTCTAGTCTAGTTCTAGTCTAGTTCTAGTTCTAGTCTAGTTCTAGTCTAGTTCTAGTCTAGTTCTAGTCTAGTTCTAGTCTAGTTCTAGTTCTAGTCTAGTTCTAGTCTAGTTCTAGTCTAGTTCTAGTCTAGTTCTAGTCTAGTTCTAGTCTAGTTCTAGTCTAGTTCTAGTCTAGTTCTAGTCTAGTTCTAGTCTAGTTCTAGTCTAGTTCTAGTCTAGTTCTAGTCTAGTTCTAGTCTAGTTCTAGTCTAGTTCTAGTCTAGTTCTAGTCTAGTTCTAGTCTAGTTCTAGTCTAGTTCTAGTCTAGTTCTAGTCTAGTTCTAGTCTAGTTCTAGTCTAGTTCTAGTCTAGTTCTAGTCTAGTTCTAGTCTAGTTCTAGTCTAGTTCTAGTCTAGTTCTAGTCTAGTTCTAGTCTAGTTCTAGTCTAGTTCTAGTCTAGTTCTAGTCTAGTTCTAGTCTAGTTCTAGTCTAGTTCTAGTCTAGTTCTAGTCTAGTTCTAGTCTAGTTCTAGTCTAGTTCTAGTCTAGTTCTAGTCTAGTTCTAGTCTAGTTCTAGTCTAGTTCTAGTCTAGTTCTAGTCTAGTTCTAGTCTAGTTCTAGTCTAGTCTAGTCTAGTCTAGTCTAGTCTAGTCTAGTCTAGTCTAGTCTAGTCTAGTCTAGTCTAGTCTAGTCTAGTCTAGTCTAGTCTAGTCTAGTCTAGTCTAGTCTAGTCTAGTCTAGTCTAGTCTAGTCTAGTCTAGTCTAGTCTAGTCTAGTCTAGTCTAGTCTAGTCTAGTCTAGTCTAGTCTAGTCTAGTCTAGTCTAGTCTAGTCTAGTCTAGTCTAGTCTAGTCTAGTCTAGTCTAGTCTAGTCTAGTCTAGTCTAGTCTAGTCTAGTCTAGTCTAGTCTAGTCTAGTCTAGTCTAGTCTAGTCTAGTCTAGTCTAGTCTAGTCTAGTCTAGTCTAGTCTAGTCTAGTCTAGTCTAGTCTAGTCTAGTTCTAGTTCTAGTCTAGTCTACTCTAGTCTAGTCTAGTCTAGTCTAGTCTAGTCTAGTCTAGTCTAGTCTAGTTCTAGTCTAGTCTACTCTAGTCTAGTCTAGTCTAGTCTAGTCTAGTCTAGTCTAGTCTAGTCTAGTCTAGTCTAGTCTAGTCTAGTCTAGTCTAGTCTAGTCTAGTCTAGTCTAGTCTAGTCTAGTCTAGTCTAGTCTAGTCTAGTCTAGTCTAGTCTAGTCTAGTCTAGTCTAGTCTAGTCTAGTCTAGTCTAGTCTAGTCTAGTCTAGTCTAGTCTAGTCTAGTCTAGTCTAGTCTAGTTCTAGTCTAGTCTAGTCTAGTCTAGTCTAGTCTAGTCTAGTCTAGTCTAGTCTAGTTCTAGACTAGTTCTAGTCTAGTCTAGTCTAGTCTAGTCTAGTCTAGTCTAGTCTAGTCTAGTCTAGTCTAGTCTAGTCTAGTCTAGTCTAGTCTAGTCTAGTCTAGTCTAGTCTAGTCTAGTCTAGTCTAGTCTAGTCTAGTCTAGTCTAGTCTAGTCTAGTCTAGTCTAGTCTAGTCTAGTCTAGTCTAGTCTAGTCTAGTCTAGTCTAGTCTAGTCTAGTCTAGTCTAGTCTAGTCTAGTCTAGTCTAGTCTAGTCTAGTCTAGTCTAGTCTAGTCTAGTCTAGTCTAGTCTAGTCTAGTCTAGTCTAGTCTAGTCTAGTCTAGTCTAGTCTAGTCTAGTCTAGTCTAGTCTAGTCTAGTCTAGTCTAGTCTAGTCTAGTCTAGTCTAGTCTAGTCTAGTCTAGTCTAGTCTAGTCTAGTCTAGTCTAGTCTAGTCTAGTCTAGTCTAGTCTAGTCTAGTCTAGTCTAGTCTAGTCTAGTCTAGTCTAGTCTAGTCTAGTCTAGTCTAGTCTAGTCTGGTCTGGTCTGGTCTAGTCTAGTCTAGTCTAGTCTAGTCTAGTCCTATTCTTCTCCTAGTCTAGCTATTTCTAGTCTAGTCTAGTAAAACCAATTAAAAACATATCATTTTACATTTAAAATTAAAACATTAAAATATTTTCTACAAGTTGAAAGCATTGCAAGGCAGTTGATGACATTTAAAGCGACATTTAGACAGATACACATATCTTTTTATAGTCGGAATGAGTTTTTAATCAATAATCCTTTTGATAATTTAAATATCAACACTTGATAAAAAATAACCCTACAGGTACATAATGACATGAGTAAAAAACCGCGCGGAAGTAAATGCTATTTTAATCCTATTATTACAGTTATTGACCATAAATATTGACAAGCCGCTTAACATATGAGCGCAGATTTTAATTCAATTTATGATTTTTTTTGTATTCCAGGACATACAGTTTATTTATTTGATTTGTTTAATGCATTTAATTGTTTGCTTATTGGCTTTGTTTGTGGTTTTGGTTTTTTTTTGTTTTATTTTTTTATTTTGTTTTTGTTTAGTTGATTGTGATGCAGGCAAATTTGAACATAAATAATGATAATCAAGCAAAAATAAAAAAAGGGTGTTAAATCAGGTGACAAATTTGATTAACAGTTTGCAAGAACCATAGAGAAATAAGATAGGGCAAAACAGGTTGACTGACGGTCTTTTCTTTAGCAAACAAAAAAATTTGAGAAAGTATTTGTCATAAGATTCAAAATGCTAAAAAATAACCCACAGTGCAACCAGAAATTGGTTGTTGTCTTCTGATGTCGTTGCAGGATTCAGCAGAATCAAAGAACGATCTGAAGGGTGTTGTGTTAGTGTAATTGAGAAACTTTTTACAAAATATATGTAGTCGGCCTAATGACGATTCATTTTCTAAGAGCCAATCACATAAAAAAGTTAGGTATATCTGACAGTGTGTCATGTTCTGCCTATGAGAATGATAGTAAAATGGTAGACCACTTTCTATTTGTATGCCTGAATCCAGTTTGACACATCTGACACTGTTGTGTCGAAAAGAGACCAACTTGGCTGCTTGGCACCGCAGGATTTACTGCGATTTCTTGAGAGGTCAAGTAGATTTAAAACTTATTAACACGAAACCTCAAGTTGCAGTTTAATTGACGCAGACCTTGTGGTTGTTAGGCTGTTTAAACGTGGGGAAACCCCTTTTAATGTGAATTTTTATGAAATTTGTATTACAGATTTTGAACGTTTAGAAAACTTTCGTTGTAAATCATTCCGTCGATTTTTTTCACGTTTGATTTTTGTACCAAAAAGAGTTACTGCAAAAAATTTGCAATTCATCAGAACAATATTTTTTTTAAATAATATACAAATTAAATACTTAATTTTTCTATTTTAAAATTTAATATTCATTTAATTTTTTCTTTAAACTAAAGTGCCTATTAAAATTTTTACTATTTCTACTATTTTTATTTAAAGTAATTTAAACAATCAGACGTAACTTTTGCCATCAGCCAACTTTGCTGAATGTATCAATTTTCATATTTTTACGGCGTAATTACACAAATTGGCTTAAAATAAAACGAAAAAACAAACAAGGTCGAAAAGGTAAAAATTTATCATAATGAAAAATTGCAAAGTGAATACGTAATAAGTGTAAACGACAATTGGCAACACTGCTCCGCAACTTACAATGCAGCATGAAATACAGCGATGCCGACACACAGTCAAACAAGACATACTTACATATGCAATGCAGGCGGGAAAAATAAAATAAAATTAATTAAAGTTACGTATACGCCGCCGCTGCTCAGTAATTGCGGCAAACTAGCTGCATTTTTATTGATTTTTTTAAGTGCTCATGTGATACCTTTAAATTCTTTCTGCAAGCGCAGAGTGATGCGTAATGCGCAAAGAGCATAATTAAGGTATTGCAAATGCGTATACGCCCTGTTGGGCAGAGGTATTTGTGTGGCATAATTGATGCAGTTAAGGTGTAAAGGAGCCGAAAAGGTGTAAAATTGGCATGGGGGACTGTGCAGGCATGATAGTTGAGTATGTGTGATATTTTTTCGAAACTTATTATTGGGTTTGCTTTGTAATTACTTTTGACTAAGCTGTATGGCTGAAGAGGAGTAAGAAGACGCAATTTACCTTCAATGCGCCTTGTGCTGTGTTATCTTGAAGAAGGAATTATCGTATGGACACATTTTTTTCGACAATCTAAGGGATCAAACCGATAGGACTCTTCACAGTATACACTAAGCTTTGCAAGGAGCTCAAACTTATTTTAAGAGTGAGCGGAATTAGGATCAAAGTTCACAAAAAAGCTGGGAAATTCGACAAATTGCTCCACAGCTGGTCAGAAGTTGCTCTTAGATGGTTAAAATCTATGACTGGCCCCATTAGTTTTCTCTACTGAACATTTCTTTCAAACATATTTATACCCCATCTCCAACCCTTAATGGGGCTCCCATACAAAATGGTCGTTTTTACAAAATAGGCTCCCACTGCTCCCAGGTTGCCCCCAGACGTGTCAAATGTATGACCGATACCCATCTATTTTCCCTTCTGAATGTTTCTTCCAAACATCTCTACCCGCTATCTCCAAGTCTTAAGGGGGCTGCCATACAAAATTGGCCATTTTCTATGCCAATTGGCTCCCCACTTGTAAATGTTGTAGTTAGCGAGAAATCATCGTATCTCGGAAACTACTGAACCGATTTAAATGATTTGTTCAGCGCTCGCCAACATTCTTGAGTACCAAAAATACAAAATTAATCAAGGTTTAACAGTTCACCACCAGACGGCGTTATGGCTTTAGTGGGCCAGCCACTCTTATCTATCTATTTAAAAAAAAGGGCACATAAAGTTGTCATAGTGTGAAAGTTTTTAATAAACTGAAATTTTATATTTATTTTCGTAAAGTAAATATGCCGGCAAATGTATTTAGAGTTTTTTTACTCGCTGTTCAACTGATTCACACAATGCGGGCTACTCAATGCAAACCGTTTAATTAAGCGTTTTAAGCTTGTGTGCAATTATTCTGCGTGTATTTAACAATTTGGCATGCAGCAAACATGCTCGAGCTCATATTTGCCTTTATTGACTCAATCAAGTGCAAGCGGCCATTACGCTCATTGCGTGGTGGCTGTTCGTATGAAACGGCAACTGTCGTTTGCAGCAAAAACCATTTTTCCGCCCTCGTTTACTCACACAATAACGGAAAATACGAAAATATATTAAAACAACAACAACAACAATAACCACAATGTGCGTAAACCATTTGTGTGCCGTTTCATGTGGCGTTCGTTTGTGCAAATATTGCACTTAAATGGCCGCACTTTGACTTCCATTACGGGGCGTATACGTAACACTTAATTAAAGCCAATGCAAAAAGAATTTAATTGAATGCAAACAAACGCCTATACAGATACTATATGCATATATATCTGTGCCAATACAGTTTGAACCAACTAATTGCACAAACAATAACCTTTCGAAACGAGTAAAATACAAAAGGCGCCTTGTTTACTGTTTGCTATCTGATTTATTTCAGAACCAAATGGCAAACGGTGCAAAGTGCAAAGTGCAAAGTGCATTGAGCGTAAGTTGCATGCAACACTGCGCATTTACGTTACTTGGAAGTACACAAACATGCCGCCAATATTGCGCGATGCTCTCAGTCGAACTTGCACCATATGCCGCCAAGACGTGCCCCTCAACTGAATTATCGCCAGCACAAAATAATAACTGCCCATTATGCTAATTTAAACGAACTCATCCGCCGCTCCGGTAATTGACATAATTAAATATTTCTCGGTTGCTTGATTTGCTCGTTGACTGCTTGAAAAATGACACCAGCTGGCCGCTGGGGCCAAGCTCAAAGGACACTGCGCGGAAATGCGGCCCAGCACATAATTAAGTAGTCGCCGCTGCTGCTACGCTTTGACAACGTGCAGTGTTGGCTTAGCACAGATAATTAATAGCTTTTTTTTTTGTGTTTTTTTTTATTAATGTGCGGTCAAGCTTTCAACATCTGCCCTGCGGACAACAATTTTCAATGCGCCATTAAGTTGCCAGGCTTACGAGTTGCTCATGTGGCATAAGTTAAGACTTTAAACGAAAGCTTAAACTCAACTTTCGAGTCTTAAAGCAACAAATTGTCTCAGTGTAATCCATAAATCTGTCATATGAACACATAAGCTGCAAAGGACTATGGAATTTTCGATATTGCAAAGCCATAAAACAACGCACACACACACACACACACACACACACATACGCACAGAGTGCTCTATTTTTACATGAACTCCAAGCCGAAGCAGTGCTCATGCTGACCGCCAAGAAGACCGCCAATGACATTCAAAGCAAAGCAAGCAAAGGCTTTAAGCTCCTAAATGTTTATAGGCGGCGCTGTTTATTTGTTGTCCTTGCGCTGCATAGGTTTAGGCGTGAGGTTTATGTGGCAAAAATCGACTCGAATGTGTGCGTGAATATTTATGGTTTTGTTTTTTTGCAAAGATTTGTCTGCGCAGTTATTTATGTAAACTTGCCGAAAAGGTTAGATCGATATTAAAGCAAAAATAGCATTTGAGAAGTGCAATAAAAATAATTCCTGAAATTTGGTTTAAAAATATGAAATCATTTTGGTGATGAACCAAATTTTGGGCAATGTGATTTAGTGGTAAAATACAAGTTAAATGTTAAAAATTAAAGTTAAATGATTAAAATATGTTTTGTTTTTATTGAATAAAAAAAAACATCATCATTATAAATTAAAATAAAATTAAAATAAGTAAGAAATCGTGGACAGTTTCATTTAGTGGTAAAATAAAAGTTAAAAGATATAAAAGTCTTTTGTTTTTATTGAATAAAAGAAAATATCACAGGAAATTAGAAAAAAAATATAGAATTACAAAAAAATTTTGGGCAGTTTGATTCAGTGGTAAAGTAAAATAAAAGTGTAAAGATGTAAAAGTTTTTTGTTGTTATTGATATCATAAAAAATTATAAGAAAATATTTTATAAAAGTAAAAACAAATAATTTCATGAAATACGAAAAATATTAAAGCATCAAAAAAGGGACAAAATTTATAAAAGATTCGTTTTAAAAATTATAATAAATTCAATCTAAAAATAATATTTTCTGCATGTCTATGAAGTCTCAGGTTTCTGTCAAGTATGGACTAAAAGATGGTTGATTTCACGGTTGTTGCCACAATGACTCCCTATGTGCATTTAACCCTTTCCCTATTTTTTGGCCATATGGCAACATGCTACCTTGTGGATGTCTGAACTCTCTACGGTTTCAGAAAAAAAAATTTTTGGTTCTTTTGGAATAGTTTTAAATCTTAGAAATAATATGAAATTAATAAACTGAATATTGAAGTTTAAAGAGAATAATTATATACGATTTTTTAATGTTATGTCTTTACATAGCAACGAAAACAAACAGCAGAAAAGAAGGTGAAATTTTTAATTTGTTTTCTTAACCTTAATTCAGACAAATTTTTTAAATATTTATGGCTGAAGTAAATTATGAAATTTTAGGAAATAGGAAATTTTATATTTAAGTATTTATTACAGTAAAAAAGTATGGTTGTTGTCATATAATAAGACTCTACAAAACAGAGTTCTGCAATAAAAATTAAAAGTGTGTATGGAGTGTTGTTAGTATAACCACACAGAAGACAAAATCGATCAATTTGAAGTTTTAACTTTCCCCAATTAAAACCTGTAGCGAAAGAGTTAAGAAAGGTTGGGTTGGTCGGGTCTTCTTGTGATAAATCTAAACCAATATTTCCAACATCTAAACGTTGGAGTACTCGAATCTTTCAAGTAGAGGCAGCTGTCACAATCGAAAGTTGCAATGGGTTGAAAAAGAACAGCGTTTTCTCGAGCAATATTCGAATTCTTCCGGAGCGTCAAACTTCGCTCAAGGCTTTGACCTCAGTCCTCAGATAATTTGAACTGTGTTCAATTGCAGCCGAGATTCAATTCCAATAGAGGTTCAGCTACAGCGAGATTCAGCTACAGCGAGATTGCAAACCATCTTCGATTGTATTGATTACGAAGCCGCTCAGTGTTGGCAGTAATGAAAAAAAGTACAAAATTAACTACCATAACCACACAAATCTAAGTATAAACTTTTATTAAAAAAAATTAAATGAAGATATATCACAAGTTTTAAGAAAAAATATTAAACAATTTGGAAATTATGAGCTCTTAAAATAAGCTCAGATAGCTTTGAAAAAAATCTTCTACAAAAAATGATTTTTGCTTTCACTTTGGCATTCAATATTAAAAAAAAAATAATGAGCGCGTGTCTAAAACTTGCAGTTGTTGTAAGCTTCATACGACTTATGTATGTCTGACAAGACTAAAATTTTGCTTATTCTTTTCACTCAACAAACAACCAAACCCAAAAGACGACAACTTCACAACTTTGTATGGAAGGCGCCCTCTGGTGATGAATTTTTTAACTGTAATTAATTTTGTATTTTTTGCACTCAAGAATGTTGACGATTGTTGAATAAGTCATTCAAATCGGTTAAGTTTTTTCTAAGATACGATGTTTCCTGGAAGCTAATTCTATAGAAAATTACAATTTTTGTATGGCAGCTCCCTTATGGAAAAAACATTTGAAAGAGAAAATAAATGGGGGTCAGTCTTACATTTGATACGTCTGGGATACACGTGGAAGCAGTTGGAGCCTATTTTATAAAAGAGATCATTTTGTATGGGAGCCTAGTTAAGGGTTGGAGTTAGGCGGTAAGTATGTTCAAAAGAATTATTCAGAAAGATTAAATTAGTGGAGGTTAATCATAGATTTTAACCCTCTAAGAGCAACTTCTGAGCAGCTGTTGAGCAATTTGTCGCATTTCCTATTTTGATTGGTTTTCAAATGAGCGCATTTATAAAAAATTATAAGTAGTATAAAATAAAAATAGAATATAAGGTAATTTTCAATGTTAAAATTAATTTTTTTTAATACCAATTTCCTATTTCATTGAAATCTTCACAGTATGTTCTATACTCTTACAGCAACTGCATACAAAATTGCATTATTCGACTGCTCCTTCTATTTCTGTCACTTCGCCTTATAAACTCGTAACACTGTGAGCCGCTGGAACATTTATATCATTCGGTGCTTTTATTAATCTTGGTATATTCCCCAAGATGATCGTCTCTATTTGACATTGGTACATACTGTACCAAAAAATTTACTCGCATCGGAAATACCAAGGAACCTCACTCATATCTGACCAGGCATCACAATGAGCCTTGCAGCTACTCAAACCACATTCATCAGATCTGAAGAAGAATACGCACAATGCAGAGCATGAAATCTATGTCAACATCATTATTTTTATTCCCAAAATTTATTCATTGAAAAATTCAATTATTTCTTATATAGCAACCAAACACCATTTGTCCATGCAGCTCAATTATTTGCATGAAAAAAGAAAATAAATAAATACATATGTTGTGTGCTATATATTTATCCACCAGAAAAAAAACAGTTTGGTGCTCTGTTGTTGCTTGTCGGCATTAAGTGTAACTTAGAGAAAAAATATGAGAAAAAATTGAATTCATTGTGAGTTAAAAAATTTGCATACTGACAGCTCTGAAACCATCACTCAGTATTGACATATAAATATAGGGGCTTTTCAATCTTATATACTTTATATTATTATATAATAATATATACTTATATACTCGAACAGATAAGCTCGGACAGATCTATGCAAATGTTTGCAAAAAATTATTCCTTGGTCAATGTCGTTTCGTATTTCTAAGCAAACTCACACTGAGGGCGTATGAGTGACATTAATTTAGGACCATAAATCATACGTAAATGTTGCTGCTGCGAATGTTGTTGACTGATTAAACCATTTAATTGCTTACAAGCAAACATAATAAGCACATTGAAGAAGAACAAGAAGAAGCAAATTTTTATTGTATTATTACTGCAAGCACACATGATTTATTACATTCACGCACACACACAGACACAACTCTCTCTCCGCACAGAGTTTCATATGCTCTGTTCACGTAAATTTCGCCGCATATTGCGTGTAGCTGCTGGGTTAACCGTTTGTGGGTCTGCCTGTCCGATTTACTGGCATTTGCAGCAACATGCCTGAAATATGCAAAAGGAAATCCACTTTAAGCGCCGCCACAATCAGTGAAAGTCGTTGGCCTGTTTTTTGTTTTACGTCTATTTTTGTTTTTTGCAATTCGCTTTTCAAAGGCAGACAACGAGCAGCGTTTTAACGATGTTTCGCTTTAAATCCTTTTCAGTGTTATGAACTCGAAAAATGTATTAATTTCATTTGCTTTTTTGCGGTTAATGTTCAGAGAGAAGAGCCGCAGATGGAAATACTTTCTGACAAATATTTCACACGCAAATAAGCCCAATGTGTCCATTTCGGCGAGTTTGTATGCTAATATAAAATTACAATAAATAAAAATAAATGAAAGGGCTATGCACCTGCTTAGTGCCAATTTAAACAGCTGCACTGAGTATGCAAAAGTTTTAATAACGTGAGGTTAAAATGACATTGGGGCATTGTTTGAGGTGTTCTTTGCCTGTGAAATGTACTTAAATGTGGTTCTGGATGACATTATGTGGAGATTGTTGGGTTGATGGTTTGTTGAATGTAAAAAGTTTCGCAATTTTTTTTACGTATTTTACAATTAAAATAATTTAAAAAAATTAGGTTTTTTTGTCACTCTAAGTATCAAAGTAATGAAGTTTTGACACGTGATCAGGGAGATTTGGGGTTTTAACATACTTACTTTTCAAGAAAATTCGATGTAAATTTTCAAGGATATAAAGGATTGCAATTTTCAAAGGACCTTTTCCTATTAGTTTTGTTACAAATAGAAAAAAAATTAATTTTATTTAAATTCTTGAGCTTTTCCTCTTTCATTTGATATACATATCGTCATATTCTAACGAGGCTAAGTATTTTTTTTATTTTTTTTATTTTGTATCCCCTTCAAAATTTTTAAGTCCTTTTAAATGGACAAAGGATGTAGAAATGAAAAAATGAAAAAATGAGTACGCAGTATTACTATATTTGGTCTCTAATTTCACGTCGCACGGTGTTATCATTCGTTCCTCAATTTAAAAAAAATGTGCTAGAATTCTAAACCCAAAGAAGCCCAATTCTTTCGCTATCGAAATTAAATAAAATCACGATTCACATTACCATTCAACTTCTACTACTATCTGACTGATTTCTGCAGATTTCTGTTGATCTCAGTATACCTTCTGTCAATTCGTCATCGCTCCGGATGTGCTTATTTCAATCCGAAATTTCTGTGCCTGCTCGTTGTTCATCCTTTAGTGAGAGCCTCCGTCTCTTTATACATTTCTTGAATCCATCATCTCTCCGTCTTTTGATCTTTCCGACTCTATGTACATGACTTTGTCTATCTGTCTTTTAGTCTCTATACCTGTTAATCCTTCAATCTGTCATTTGTCTTGCTGCTTGTTCTCTCTACATGTTAATCCTTCAATCTGTCATTTGTCTTGCTCCCCAACTTTCCATCTACTATCTTAGTCCATGCGTCTCTCTGTCTGCTCATCTTTAAATCTATCATCTGTTTAGCTGTCCAACAATCATCATCCAATCATCATCTCTTTATTTTTCATTCTTTTTATCTCTCTGTATATACCTCCATCTCACTTTCTTTGCTTTATTCCCTTTATCTGCTTATCTTTAAATCTTTCATCTGTTTGGCTGCCCAACATTCCAATCATCATCTCTCTATCTTTTATTCTTTTCATGTGACTATACATACCTCCATCTTTTTTCTTTTCTCTGTCTACTCTCCTTTGAATCTATCATCTGTCTGGCTGCCCAAATTTCCATCCATCATCTCTCTATATTGCATTCTTTCCATCTCTCTGTATATACCTCCGTCTCACTTTCTCTCCTTTATTCCCTTTGTCTACCCATCCTTAAGTCTTTCATCTGTTTGGCTGCCCAAATTTCCAACCATCATCTCTCTATCTTTTAATCTTTTCATCTCTCTGTACATGTATCCGTCTCTCTCTCCTTTCTTCTCTGTGTCTGCTCATTTTTAAATCTTTTACCGGTTTGGCTAGCCAACTTTCCATCCATCATCTCTCTATGTATCTTTCTTTCTTTTCATCTCTCTGTATATACCTCCGTCTCTCTTTTTTCTTCTCTCTGTGCGCTCATCCTTGAAACTTTTATCTGTCTGGCTGCCCAACATTCCATCCATCATTTCTTTATCTTTTTTTCTTTTCATCTTTCTGTACATACCTCCCTCTCTCTCTCTTTTTTTCTCTCTGTTCGCTCATCTTTGAAACTTTCATCTGTTTGGCTGCCCAACATTCCAATTACTCTCTCTTTCATTCTTTTTATCTCTCTGTACAAGCCTCGGCTTCTCTCTCCATCCTTCTATCTGCCCATATTTCAGGCCATCATCTCTCTGGCTACTCAACTTTCCATTCATAATTTTCATATTTGTTCTTTCAACCTGTTCGTTCTTTCTCATTCTTCATATCTCTCTATATGCGCCTTCATCTCTTTGTCCTTTGTTTCCTTTGTCTGTTCATTTTATTCATTTGCTATCTCTCTGGCAGTTAAACGTTCCATTCATAATTACATCTTTTTTATCTCTCTCTTCAGCTCTCTGTCCTTGCTTCTCTCTGTCTGCCCACGTTTCAATCATTCCAGTTATAATTTCTCTACCTTACCTTCTTTCCATCTCACTACACGCACCAAGTTTGTCCTTCTCTCTTTGTCCTTCTCTCTATCTGCATCTCTCAATCCATCATCTGCTGGGCTTCCTACCTTTGTATCGCTCAACCAGCTCCTTTCTTCTTCATCTTTCGAACAATTTTTGCTTATCTACGTCTCTCTGTTCAACTGTTATCCTATCCATTTTTCTATCCATAACATTTTTCATTGTTTGCCTGCCCCTTTAGCATCCCCATCTGCTTACACCGTGCGACAAAAATTAAAAAAATGTTTCACACCGGAAAAAATCCATATGGGCGTGAAACTAGAGACCAAACATAGTAATACTGCTCAGTTTTTTCTACATCCTTTGTCCTTTTAAAAGGACTTCAAAATTTTGAAGGGGTTAAAAAATAAAAAAATATAAAAAATACTTAACCTCGTTAGAATATGGCGATATGTATATGAAATGAAAGAGGAAAGGCTCAAAAATTTAAATAAAATTGATTTTTGATCTATTTGTAAAAAAAGGGATATGAAAAAGGTTCTTTGAAAATTGTAATCCTTTATATCCTTGAAAATTTAAATAGAATTTTCTTGAAAAGAAAGTATGTTAAAACCCTAAATCTCCTTGATCACGTGTCAAAATTTCATTATTCTCGCTTCATTGATTTTGTATCTTTTTATTATTTAAAATACTGATACTCAAATAAATTAGAATTTTTGTACTTCATTAGAATTGCAGCTTCCGCCTTTTTTTAATAACTTTCGAACTAATAAAGTTAGGGTAACCAAATTTTGACATGTGATCAGGGAGATTTAGGGTTTGAACATACTTACTTTTCAAGAAAATTCGATGTAAATTTTTAAGGATATAAAGGATTAAAATTTTCAAAGGACCTTTTTCATATCCTTTTTTTACAAATATATCAAAATTTAATTTTATTTAAATTCTTGAGCCTTTCCTCTTTCATTTGATATACATATCGCCATATTCTAACGAGGTTAAGTATTTTTTATATTTTTTTATTTTTTATCCCTTTCAAAGTTTTGAAGTCCTTTTAAAAGGACAAAGGATGTAGAAATGAAAAACTGAGTACGCAGTATTACTATATTTGGTCTCTAGTTTCACGCACATATAGATTTTTCCCGGTGTGAAAAATGCTGTCGCACGGTGTTATCCGTCCATATGTTCATGCGTCCATCTGTATATCCATCCATTTGTATCTCCATTCCACTGCTTTAATGTCCCTAAGTCTGTCACTGTTTGTTCTTCAGCCTCTCTATTCCTTCAACTGTTTGTCTATTAATCTGTTTATCCATCTGTTTGGCAGTTCATTCGTCTGTCTTATCGCCCATTTGTCCACCACTGCTTGTCTGTTCGTTCACCTTACTGTGCCTGCGAGTGTACATCTGTCTGTCTGGCTATTCATAAGATTGTCTGTTCTTCCGCCTGTCTTACTGTCCATCAATCTTTAATGGTTTGTCTACCCTTCATATTCTTGTGACTGCATTATTTCATTTGTTCGTCTCTTAACAGTTAAAATATTCATACAAATTTAAAAGGAGATAAGAAGAAATTTCAAGTAGGCTTGAAAAGGACTTGACTAGAGCGCAACGAAAAGTTTTGCCATTCCAGTTGGACGTTGGAGTTGGAAGTCCAGTTTTTTTTTTATTATTACTACGCTTTTTGCTTCCCTAATTTTGGTTTCTCCATCCACCTTTTAAATGCCCATTATTCGGATCGCTTCTCACTCCCCACAGTATAATTTACATCTCCCGCCGCTTAACCACTCATATTTCATATGCAGTATTTGACTTTAAATTGTTTGCACTTGAGTCGTCTTCGCCCACAGCAAAACAAACAACACACCAAGAAATAACACCAACAACATAAACTTTTCCACTTTGAATGCTCAACGTTGCTAATTTATTTATAAACTCTGTGTGTGTGTGTGTGTGTGTCCCACACTGCCCCAAATTTCTTGCCATGCTTGTTTCTCAACCCCGCTCAATGGCCGTCGTCCATTGTAGCAGCGGTGGAGCTTTCATGTTCTTGCTCAATTTTCTGGGGTTTCTGCACACAAACGCCCAGTTGGTGTTAAAATTAAAATGTTACGCAGTTTTGATGAAAAGTTTAAAACAGCAAACAAAATAAACAGAGAGGCAGATAGCACATCAGACGCTGGCAGTTGTAGGCCAAAAGTCGATACGAAGTATCAAACTGTCAACGACAGACAGCTAAAAATTGCAAGCAAGAAATAGAAAGAGGCACACAAGTACCCACTTGTATGTGTCATAGAGTAGACTTAAGTGCGTTGTGTGGTTGGCGAGATGAAGAAAACTAAGAATAAACTAATAGTTTTTTGCATATATATTTTTAAAGTAGACCTTTTCAAGTGCGTCGCTCGACCTAACAAACGACTTGCGTTGTGCTTCAATTAAGTTATAATGTCAGTAGTGTAGTGGTGCATGTTGTTGTTGTTGTTGTTGTAGTGCTTCTTGTTGATTTTGTTACAATTTCTTGCCGTTGACTGTTTTATTTGGACAACACAACAATTCAACAGTTTTGATGAATTTTCAAAAAAACACCCACGGCGTCATGTTACGTATACGCAATGTAGGCCATCGGTGCCAAACTTTTATAGTACTACGGTGATACATTCAGTTTTTGCAAGCGTTTGTGCTGAAAAGTTGGACTTACGTATGTATAAAGGTTTGTATGTATGTGTGTGTGTATTTGTGGCTTTCTGTCTGTCAAACTTTGCGTATGATTCAAACCATTTGACTTGAATTGCAGCAATTACAAAAGTTTTCTCTATCACTTTTTGTTAGTTTGTAACGAGTTGAGTTTTATTTGTTTTGTAATATTTTTATGTAGTTTTATTTAATTTATACAGATTTACAATTTTTTCTTTTGCATATTTTCATTGCACGTTTAGTACATCGTTTGTATTTTTCGACATCAAAAACTTTTTAAGAAACATATCAACATGGCGTGGCTGTTGGTTATTTTTTAAAAGCTTTTGAATATTTTATATCATTTATTTTATTTTTTTCAGCAAAGTGTATCGTTTATCAAAAAGTCAATTTACATGTAAATTTTTGATAAAATAAAAAAAAATTGTCATATTTTGTGCTCGTTTTGTGCTTATCTGTTGACATGTATTAGTATGAGTGACAGCTATAAACAACTGAGCACTGACGTGAGGGGCAGAAGTGGTCACAATTGCCCCACAGGTGGTATGAGTAACATTGAAATGTTAAACTGCTTTCGAGCAGCGAAACGAAATTGCATGGAAACGAGGAACGCAAAGTGCGGCAAATGTATGAAAAAATTGCATTCCTTTTTGTAAAAACAATAAGCAATTGATGACTGCTGTTGTTGTTATTGTGCATCAAATTATTTTGGTTGTGGTTAGAATTGCTTTGGTTGTTAGACAATTTCAATCTTTTTTAAAAGCCAACAAACAAATGACTGGCAATTCAATTTTGATTAGGTACAACAAAATATTGGTTGTTATGAAATGTTATTGTTGTGCTTAAAATTTGTTTTGCTGTGGTTTAAATTGCTTTTGTTGTTGTTTACATAAATTGAAATGGATTTTATTGTGGTTTAAATTTTATTTGAAGTTATTAAATTGTTATTTGTTTTTGCCGAAATGTATGTGTTGCTATTGAATTGATGTGGAGACAAAAGTGAATTTGAAAAAATATTGAGGCATGGTTTACACTTGACTGATGCTAAAAAAAAAATTGTTGAATGAAGATGAGATCCTCGACCAGAGTTAATTTTGTCAATGTTCAAAATGGTTGCAGTTTTTGTTAATGATGTTAAAAAAAATTTTGCACTGTTATAAAGTTGTTTTCTCTTTTTTATAAAATGCTTTGTTCATTGTTGTTAAAATAGTTGTTCTTATTGTTTTTGATTTTGTTAACAAAAAATTTTGTGGTATTGTTAAATTGGTGTTTTTTCTTATAAGCTGATATATTTGTTTGATGCTTTTAAAATTACTGTTGTTGTTGTTGGTGTACAAAATTTTGTATTGTTTTTTTTGTTGCTGTTTGTTTTTGTTGCTGCTAAAATGGTTTTTGTTATTGTTTTGGTTAGCGAATTCGTAAAATTTATGTATTTTTTTACAAAACAGTTTTTGTTTTTGTTGTCGTTATGTTGTTTTTGTTGGTGTACAAAATTTTATATTGTCGTTAAATTAATGTTTATTCTTACAAAAGTGCTGTTTGAGTTGCTGTTAAAATTGTTTCCGTTATTGTTTTGGTTACAAGAATCGTAAAATTTATATTTTTTCTTACAAAAAATTTCGTGTTTTTGGGTGCGTTTTATTTCTTGTTTTTGTTGTTGTTGTTGTGTTAGGTTTTTCTTCTTTTGGCTTTTGGGGTTTAATGTTATTCTAAAAACGCATGTGTCAAACTTTAGTTTTTTTGTTATACTTTTTAAATTATTTTTTTACCCGCTGAAACTTGTTTTATTCTATTTTTTGTTTTGTTGTTGCTGTATGTGTCTAGTTGTTGCTTCAAAAATTAAAAACGATGTTTCCTCTTACAAAATTGGTTTTGTTTTGGTCCGTTGTTTTTTGTTCTCGTTGTTGTTGTTAATGTACAAAATTTTGTATTGTTGTTAAATTAAAATTTATATTTTTTCGTACAAGACAATTTTTGTTTTTTTGGTGGGTTGTATTTTTTGTTGTTGTGTTTGGTTTCTTTTTCTTTTGGCTTTTGGGGTTTAACGTTATTGTATTTGTATTATATTATTTTTTATAATTATTTTTATGCCGCTGAATTTTGCTGCATGCTATTTTTTGTTTTTGTTTTATGTATTTAGTTGTTGCTACAACAACTAAAAATTGTGTTTTCTTAAAAGATACTTTTTTGGACCTTTTTTTTCTTTAATTGTTGTTGCAATTATTATGCTGATCCTTTAGTTTTTGAGGTTACTTTTTATTGTAAGAAACTGTGTGTTGTCATTTTTTTTTTTATTATTTTTTTTTACTACGCCGAAATTTGTTTTATTATATATTTTTTTTTTGTTGTTGTATGTATTTACTTGTTGCTGCAGTAAATTTTGTTCGTGTTTAAATTAAACGGCAGTTCTGTAAATTGTTGTTGTTGCATAATATTGATGAATTACTAATTTTCAATTAATTACAAAATATTCAATACTTTGTTGTTGTCCAAGTACGTTGGTTTGTGCCACTAAAAATACAAAATACTTTTTAATTTTGTATCCTATCTTTTTTTATACTATTTTTTGTTTTTGTTATTATTGTGTGTGTCTAAATAGTTGTTGCTGCAATAAGTTTTGTTCTTGTTTAAATTAAACAGCAATTCTGTTAGTTGTTGTTGTTGCGTAAAATGAATGAATTACTAATTACAAAATAATTATGAATTAAATAATAATTACTTTGTTGTTGTTATTAATTAAATAATAATTACTTTGTTGTTGTTATTAATTAAATAATAATTACTTTGTTAATTTCAAATTAAGTTTGTCCTCATTAAAATTAACTCTACAGTTGCTACACTGTGGTTTTGTTGTTATTGTTTGTAAATGATTTGTTGTTGCAAAAATTGCTGTTGTGCTTGATGGAATTTCTGGCTGTTGTTTGGAAAATTGTTTTGGTCATTATTGAAATTTTTTGTGACTGAAATTATGTTTTTTGTTGAAATCGGTTTTTTTTGGTGATTATGAAATTTTTATTGTTTTTGAAATTGTTTTTTTCTTAAAACCGGATTGGTTTTTGTTGTAATAGAAATGGCTTTTGTTTTTGCTTTTATGGTTATTGCCTTTGTTATGTTAATGTTATGGTGGTTGCGGCATTGCCATTACGGCCAACTGCTTCCACCGCGTAATTACTTTTAAAAGAATTTTGGAAATAAAGATCAATCATACGTCGTTAAAGGCAGCTCCTATTTCCTTCGCACACTCAAACACACCTGAACTGAAGCATCATTACGGGACCGCAACAATTACACTCAACACGCTCATAAGAGCTCAAAGCCGCGCGTCACAGCTGTCCTTTGAAAAACGCCCACAGAGAAACAATTGGCCACAAACGCGAAAGCACAAACATACATACAGATAAATACGAGTATGAAGTCAAAAGGACAACAAAACATATCAAGCACCTATTGCCTGAGAAGTCAGCTTGAACACACTTAAGCCAACAGCGAGCAGCTCAAAACACAATTCGAAAAGTAATGGTGGCAGCAGTGGAGTTGTTTATCAACGTCTGCATTATGCATAATAAAATTTAACGATTATGTCTAAGGAAGTATTACGACTGACGACGAAAAACAAAATCACCAAAAATAAGCTGCACAGAGAACAAAAACAAAAACAATTGTAAAGCGGCAACATGAGCCACCCAATCAACGTCGCTTTTTAGCTGTCAGCGCCCGTTATAAAAAGACATTACTCGCCTAAGATGCTGCTTAACGAAATGCCTGTCGGCGTACAGATACAAATACATATCAGAGAGTAATGCAACAACACACATGCAAACATATATACACGCGGATGTAAAGTGCAAAGCGGCAAGTGTTGTTCAGGCAGCTCGATTGGTATTTGCTTTTCGAAAATCCACACACTCAAGCACACACTCACACATACACACATACGGGAAAGAGCTCTGTTGGTGGTGTACGGCAACAGCTGCAAGTGGCACTACGCACACATTCAAATAAGTATGTGGATGAAGCCTAAATGTGTGCAATCGGCAGAAGTGGCGTAGCCATACCGCTTCGTCAACATATTTACATGAGCGTTTGTAAACAAATTAAGCCGCACAAATTGGGTTATGAATATTGTTGTGCAATTCGAAATCGCAACCTAATTTTCTGTATGGTTTTTTTATTTTTATGTTAGTATATAATTTTTAAAGTCTATCGAGGTACTAGACTAGACTAGACTAGCCTAGACTGGACTAGACTAGACTAGACTAGACTAGACTAGACTAGACTAGACTAGACTAGACTAGACTAGACTAGACTAGACTAGACTAGACTAGACTAGACTAGACTAGACTAGACTAGACTAGACTAGACTAGACTAGACTAGACTAGACTAGACTAGACTAGACTAGACTAGACTAGACTAGACTAGACTAGACTAGACTAGACTAGACTAGACTAGACTAGACTAGACTAGACTAGACTAGACTAGACTAGACTAGAACTAGACTAGAACTAGACTAGAACTAGACTAGAACTAGACTAGAACTAGACTAGAACTAGACTAGAACTAGACTAGAACTAGACTAGAACTAGACTAGAACTAGACTAGAACTAGACTAGAACTAGACTAGAACTAGACTAGAACTAGACTAGAACTAGACTAGAACTAGACTAGAACTAGACTAGAACTAGACTAGAACTAGACTAGAACTAGACTAGAACTAGACTAGAACTAGACTAGAACTAGACTAGAACTAGACTAGAACTAGACTAGAACTAGACTAGAACTAGACTAGAACTAGACTAGAACTAGACTAGAACTAGACTAGAACTAGACTAGAACTAGACTAGAACTAGACTAGAACTAGACTAGAACTAGACTAGAACTAGACTAGAACTAGACTAGAACTAGACTAGAACTAGACTAGAACTAGACTAGAACTAGACTAGAACTAGACTAAAACTAGACTAGAACTAGACTAGAACTAGACTAGAACTAGACTAGAACTAGACTAAAACTAGACTAGAACTAGACTAGAACTAGACTAGACTAGACTAGATTAGTGGTGGCAGAATATGATAGAAAAATATGAGAGAAATATGATGGAAAAAGTTGCTGGCAGGTAAAGAATGGCATCTGTTCCTTTGTTGAGAATGAACCTATTTAGGAATAGGTTTGCTTTAATATTTTTACTTCACCGATGCAACATTCAAAAGATCTAGTTCGGGTGCTTTCAGAGCTTGAGCAAAAACTTTGCTGAGCAATCAGTTAGCAATCAATAACAGATTTGTATATTTTTTCTCTAAGGCCCAATGTGTATTTTTATGAACCAATAAATTCACTAAACATTTTAGCTTACTTTTGAAAGTTTTGAAATAAAAATGGCAAATGAGAGAATTTTGTTATGAATTCTTGTTGAAGAGCACAACTTCTTTCCGGCTTTTTGTACTTCCCCCACTAAAAGTCACTCCTTCGAACCATAGTTTAACGAAAAGCTGAGTGTAGCATATTTTATATGAAAACAGGCGCCTAGACGCGCCAGCTGCACGCAGTAAATCTGCGAGATTTTCTTTTATGGGCAAAGTATTTTTTATTATCCTGGGTTATAGCTATTAACATTCTGCTGTTGCTGTTGTTGTTGTCTGTTGTCATAGCTTTAGTTGTAGCTATGATGGGACAAAAGAAGCAGCTAATAATAAGTCATATAAAGTCAAATGTGGCATGTGTGTCGGAGCCAGAGTGGCAGAAAGTAAAGAGAGGAGCAATGGAAAACAAAAAAACAAAAACCGATTAGAAAAGCACTAAAACTATAAAAGTAGAGCAACAGTGGAACAAGGCAGCTAGTGGAGTAACAGAAGAGTAATGTGTAGCGAGATACCAAAAGCGACCGGAAAAACCAACTCCGACAGCTGTTAAAGTGTGATGCAGGCCGGTGTAATTATGACAGAGAGAGGTAGAAGAATAGAAGTCGCACGCATTGTGAAGTCAACTGGCCAGACACATCCATAGCCAGACTGGTGAAAAGTTTTATGTGACAGTCAGCAACGACAACGGCTTAATGCTTAATATCACTCATACGCCCCGTGCATTTATGGCCAAAGTATTTAAATGTTAATTATGAGCGTGGCAGCATAAACGGCAACGTGCATAAACTTTTCATATTAAAAAATTATTCTGCTTATGTGCTGTTAATGGTTGGCGCTGCTACAAGGAAGTTTTTTTTGCTGTTGTTTGCGCTTCACAAACATTAATGACGTAATACTTTAATAATTTTTGAAATATTTCATAAAACCAGCGCATCTATAGTGAGCTTTGGCATGAATGAGGCTAATTATATGAGCGGGCGGAAAATGTGAATGATGAATAAACATAAATGTGTCAATAATGAGGGAAATGGAAGAAATGAAATTTTTGGAAAAATATAGAAAAAGCTGCAGTTTAGAATGAAAGTTGGAGATTGGCATTGAAGTTAGAAAATGGAAATATTGAAAAGAAATTTGCAAGTAATGAACAAAACGCAGGAAATGAAGAGCACTAAAAGTGCAAAAATCAGCACAAAAAAATAACAAAAATAAATAAAGAGAATTGAGAAAATTGTTGCATAACAAATTAAAATACTGTAGTGTGAAGTTGACCAACTTCTGAGTAGTCTGAGAATTGTATAAAAGAAAAAGAGAAAATGGAAGAAGCATAAATTACGAACTTAATGAACAGTTGGATACGAAAGCTTCAATGGCAATTTGAGGAAGAGAAAAATGGAGAAGAATTCTGGAAATGATCGTCAAGCTATTCTGAAATAAAATGAGAGATAAAATAAAATAAAATAAAATAAAATAAAATAAAATAAAATAAAATAAAATAAAATAAAATAAAATAAAATAAAATAAAATAAAATAAAATAAAATAAAATAAAATCAAATCAAATCAAATCAAATAAAATAAAATAAAATAAAATAAAATAAAATAAAATAAAATAAAATAAAATAAAAAAAAATTAAATAAAAAATTAAATAAAAAAATTAAAAATAAAAATAAAAAAAATAAATAAAAATAATAAGAAATAATTTAATACAAAAATTGTAAAAATACTGTCAGTCAATATAACGATTTGCTTTCAGTAAAGTTTAAAGAAGAAGAAAAGAAAAACACGGAAATATAAAAGACTTGCAAGTTTACTACGTTAAACAGTCTTCTGGAGTACCAATTCCTTATTTTCTTCGCAAAGAAATAATAATAAATTAAATCCAAAACGCCCTTTTGTGTGCGCCACTGGAATCATCATGTCTCATTGAGAAGCTGAACCCAATAGCGCACAGCAGAAAGCAAGTATTTATGATCTCTGACAGCATTTTAAACCAGGGACCGTAAAAATTATGAGCTAAATATAAAAATCAAAATATAAAACTTATTTTTTGATTTTTACTTTGTGCTCACCGAATAAAAATTATTTGTTGTTTTTTTTGTGATCAGAAAATACAAATTATTTGTTGTTTTATTTTTTTGGGGAAAAAAAAATTATGCGGTGAGTTTAAATTTTCACTT
>OZ057400.1:114804012-114901512 GCA_964056695.1 Melieria picta
GCTGTTATTCAAATTCGACGCCGCTTAGTCTACGCGTTTGCTTTGCTTCCGACGTCGCTGCTCCACTTCGGCCCCATGATTGGCATGATCCTGATTTCAGTGTATGGCAGTGGGGAAAAAATTAACGCTTCAACGGTGACACAGCCAGAACGCGTTCATCCGGACGCAACACTTGGCCTCGTCGGCGACGGCGGTGGCGACGGAGGTGAAACGTCAGCTGAACTCTCTGTCGTGGCGTTGCTTTAGTTAAAATTTTATTTCTCTAAAAAAAACACAAAATTTCTTGTGCCTCATGTCCTCACTAGCCGGTTCTGTCAAATGTTTGCTTGCATTTCTTTCGCTTCTAATTTTTAATTTTCTTTTTTTACTGTTTTTTGGCATCAAATTTAATTTCCTGAAGTTTTCTTTTATCACTTGTGCCACACTTGTGGGTGTGAATAAATTTGTGCCGCTTTTGCGCAGCGCCGGATGAATGCCGCAGTCGGTGTTGGGGCCCACTTTTTGGCTCCTCCTTTTACCAATTTTTGATTCATTTTTTTATTTTTTGTGTTTTTTAGTTGCGGTTGGGTGTTGCCAGCTGCTTTTGCCCGCAGCGCACACGTTTTTATTATTGTTATTACTGCCTTGATTGTTGTTGTTGTATGTTTAAAGCGCCAATTTTTCAGTTTCGTTTCTTCGTTTTTACTTACAAAAGCAAAAACCACTAAAGAGAAATTGGCAACAAAAAATAACTGCCTTGTACCAACAAAAAGTTTGCACCCCAATTGCAAAGAAAGTGAAATTTGAGCACTTATGCCACAGTGGCTTAAGCGCTCTCTGCACTTGTGTGTGTGAGTGTGTATGTGTATGTGTGCGAGCGCCTGTTAAAGCTGCCTGTTTGTGTGGCGACTGTATTGAAGTTTGAGGTTGTTTTAATTTTATTCTGCGTCAAACGTTGACTTTGGCTCAATTCGTTTACCGTCAGTCGAGGTTAATCTGATGTCGACTTCAAATATGCTAAATGAATTTACTTAGCTGCAGATAATAAGTTGCGTATCAAAGTTTTAGCCAATTTTTCAAGGATAAAGATTTTGTGTCATTTTGAATTATAAAAGCTCAAAGTAAGAGTAATTGTATTGTAAATTGTAGTCTACTTTCAAGGTTATTTGAATATATTAGATCAATTGTAAAATTAGTAAATCTATAAAAGCTTTCAGTAAAAGAGAATATCAAAAAAGAAAAAAATAAAATATAAAAAAAATGTTTGATAAAAGTATGCAAACAAATTTATAAAAATATTTCAATTCTGTTTTATAAAATTTATTTTTCATTTCATTTCTTTTCATTTCATTCATTTCATTTCATTTCATTAATTTCATTCATTTCCTTCATTTCATTCATTTCGTTCATTTCATTCATTTCGTTCATTTCATTCATTTCATTCATTTCATTCATTTCATTCATTTCATTCATTTCGTTCATTTCATTCATTTCATTCATTTCGTTCATTTCATTCATTTCGTTCATTTCATTCATTTCGTTCATTTCATTCATTTCGTTCATTTCGTTCATTTCATTCATTTAATTTTTTTTGCTTGCTTAGATGTGCTTATTTAAATTTTTTTTTTATTTTTTATTATATTTTTAATTATACAAATTAACACAAAATAAAAAAAAACATTTTTTTACACAAACAAAAAATGTTTTAAAAAAGTTAAACAAAATTATTTAATATTTTTTTATAAAAATATTTTTTTACTTTTACTTTGTGATTTACTTTGTTTATTTATTTACTTTCTTATTATTATTACTTAATCGTTTTTTATATATCTAGATATTTAATTTGAATTTGAAAATATATTTATTAAAATATATTTACTAAAATATATATTTATTAAAAAGAAAATATATTTATTAAACTGAAGAAAACCATTAAAAATCACAAAATATTTATAATTTACTTTTATTACAAATATTTTAAATATTTTAAAAATAAGTTTTCATTAAATTATTTTTTAACTTTAAATATTTGTTCATACATTTTTTTGTTACTGAAAATATTTTTTTTATTTTTTAATTTATTATTTACTTTTCCTATCTATTAACTTTAATGAAAAAATTGAAAAAAGTAATTTTAATAAAAAATAAAATATTTATATTATTTTATTAAAATTATATAAAGAAATGTTTATGAAAATGAGTCATTTTTATTACAGAATTGTAGTTATTAAGTAATTTTTTTTTAATATTTTACATACTACTATATATCATATAATTATAAATATTTTTATTTTAGTTCAATATTTTTAATTATGTTTTTTCGTTATTCAAAATAATTTTTAAGTTTTTGTATTATTTATTTTTTTATCTATTTATTTTAATGAAAGAAATAAAAAATGTTATGTAGTGTATTGAAAAATAAAATATTTTTATTAAAATGTAATAAAAAAATATTTATAAAATTAAGTAATTATTACACAATTGTTGTTATTAAATATTTTTTTTAAATAATTTTTTTTTATAAATTGAAATATATTTTTACTAAAATGATATGTTTTAATTATTTATTAAAAAAAATTGTATAAATGTTAGTAAAAAGAATGCTTAAAATGCTGATAAAAAGAAAAAAATAGTAATTTGTAATTTTTAGTTTTGAATAAATAATTAAATCTACAAACTTATTGAGGCTCGAATCATAAAAATGGTGAATTCTAAAATTTTTTAATATCATACATATTTAAAAACTGTCTAGAATCTTCACGATTTTTAAATTTTTTTATAGAATTACTTATACAATATATGAAAAAAATATTATTGTTACTTCTAAGAGTTGAAAGGTCATAAAGTGAAAGGTGACCTTCCACAATGTCCCAAAGTTTCGTAGAAGTAACAACGTCAACCAAAGTTCATACCAATTAAATTTTGGCATTGTTAGAAGTATCCAATTTAGGTCAAATATGCAACGGTTTGTTCAATAATTTGTTTCTATTTTTAAATTAGTTCCATTATGTCTCTCCCATAGAAACTGTGACAGTCGATTTTCACAAACTTCTCTTGAGACAGAAATAGTTGGTAATCTCTTGCTGCCAGGATTGGACTGTAAGGTGGATTCACAAGAACCTCCCAACCAGGTTCCCGGAGCTTCTGGTGAGTAACTATCGATGTGTGTGGCCTGGCGTTGTCTTGATGGAACACAATTCCTGTTCTATTGGCCAAAACTGGCCACTGCTGATCGATTGCTTCCTTCAGATGGTCCAACTATTGTCAGTACAGATTCGAATTAAAAGTTTAGTTGTAGAGGAACAGAACAAGGTGGATGTTTCCCGGTCAATCCCATCAAACACACAGTACAACCTTTCTGGCCGGCACTCCTGGTTTGGCCACCGTTTGTGAAGGCTCACTGCCATTCAACCAAGTCCATTTTATCTTAACGTTGTTGTAAGTGATTCGCTTCTCGTCACCAGTCACCATTCGCTTCAGAAATGGTTTGATTTCGTTTGAGGGGGATTTGGTCCACGAGGTTTTTTGCATTAATCCCTCTGGCACCCATACATCGAGCTTCTTTTTGTATCCACTCTTATTTAAATGGTTCAAAGAAGTTTTTTGTGCAATATTTAGCTTCTGCGAAATCGAAACAATACTTGCCGGACTCTCGAGCTCGACAATTTTCATGAATTTATCAACATTTTTGACAATTGGCCTTCCAGAACGTGATGCATCTATGACATAAAAATTACACGGATGGTCTGTATTCGTTCCTTGGTGCCAATTTTCATGATTTTATCAACATTTTTGACAATTGGCCTTCCAGAACGTGATGCATCTATGACATAAAAATTACGCGGATGGTCTGTGTTCTGTCTTTGGAGCCTGCTTTATATCTATGCTACGGATGTGATTAAGAACAACAAAAAAACATTGTATAAAAATAAAATTCCAATTAGGAGCTGGTAATTACAATTACCAGCTCCAAACTTGCCACTACTGAGTACCTTAGATAATTTTTATATTTCATTTTATTACCATTTTTATTTTCCATCACGGTCAATAAAACTGAGCGACCCATTTCAATTTCTTTTTAATCAAAACATTAAACAAACAATCAAATTAAAAACACCCACAAGTTTTTGCATTAAAATAACTTCACACAGCTGCTGTTATGCAATGCTTACTGGTTGTTGTTGCTTACAGTTGCTGGCACAAAGGCATAAAACTCCCATCGGCATCGAATTCACTCGGCACCACAGCAAAATGAAAAGCCCGCAACAAGACCATTGCAGTCATACGTCTTCAATCATAAATTTTCACTTTTCTCTGCACTGTTTTACTCAATGTTGATTTATGTTTGTTGTTGTTATTTGCTATAGTGTTGCTTTGATATGCTGCAATCAAGGCAGCCAAGTGTACTCTTCCATGGAAAAAGTACGCTCTGTACTCTTTAAAATTTTGTTTTTATATATAAAGTTTAAAAGTTGGCATAAAATCAGAAGGCAAGAGGAGCCAGACTTGGCGTTGAACGCATCTTTTGAGTTGGTAAATATTTTTATGAAAATATTTTGAACAAAAGTAAGTAAAAGTAAGCACTGAACGGTAATAAGAAAACAAACACTTTCTGCTCCCTCAACACAAAGCCAACCGCATACGCCCCGTAGTACTAATTTTATAAGTACCGCAGGGCATGCAACAGAGTACAATGCACTGAATGTATAACAAAGCCCAGCTGCAACAACAACACTCAATACCCACAGGCATAACAAGGCCGACAAAGCATGGCATAAGAGAGCTTAAGTAACCGCCAAAAGTCAAAGAAAAGAAATCAGACGAAAGTAGAAATTCTGTACTGCCCAAAGTCCCGCAGGTGTCATTTAACTCGTCGTAAACTTAAATATAAATTTGTAAAATAGAAAACAATTCAAAGCAATACAAGAAATGCAAAAACAAAAAAGCATAACGGTACGTAAGCAGAGAAACAATGCATTCAAAAGTACTGTCTGTTGGTCGGAAAGTCTCGGCGGACCATACAAAACGAACCACGGCCATTAAGATATACGAAATGTAGAAGAAATAAAATAGGGAGGGGGGGATTGTTTAGAATCTGAAGACTGGATATGTAAATGTGTTGGATCGACACAACTAAAGTGGACAGCATTTTTGTATTTAAACATTTTAAAATATAAAAAAAGAGCTATGATAGTTTTGGAGATTTTTAGAAATCTTTTTAACTTCAGGAATAAATATTGAAAAATAGGTTTAAGGTGAAGGATTCAAGGTGATGGTTTTTTAATACATAAAAAGCAATTAACTTAGACGTAGAGATCTTTAGAAACATTTTTAACTATAATTTAAAATTGAAATTATTTATTTTTAAATTATTTAATTAATTATTAAAATTTTTTTTAAAGGTATTTTTAGGCGTAAATTTCGATACATATTTTTGTTAATGTTATGCGATTATACAACAAGCATAAAGTTGTTTAATTTTATTTTAAAATATAAAAAAGAGCTATGATAGTTTTGGAGATTTTTCGAAATATTTTTAACTTCAGGAATAGATATTGAAAAATAGGTTTAAGGTGAAGGATTCAAGGGGATGGGTTTTTAATACATAAAAAGCAATTATCTAAGTCAAACTTAAAGATCTTTAGAAACATTTTTAACTTCAAACTTTAAATTTTTTATTTTTAAATTATTTAATTAATTATTTTAAATTTTTTTGAAAGGTGTTTTAAGGCATCAATTTCGAAAACTTCAGCATTCAAAAGTGCTGTCTGTTGGTGGGAAAGTCTCGACGGAACATGCAAAATGAAGAAATAATAGAAGAAATCAAATAGAGGGGAGGGGGATTGTGTAAAATCTGAAAAATGGATATGTAAATATGTTGGATCGACACAACTAAAGAGGGCAGGATTTTTGAATTTAAATATTTTAAAATATAAAAAAAGAGCTATGATGGTTTTGGAGATTTTTCGAAATATTTTGAACTAGGAATAGGGAATAGATATTGAAAAATAGGTATAAGCTAAAGGATTCAAGGGGACGGTTTTTTAATATATAAAAAGCAATTAGCTAAGTTAGGCTTAGAGATCTTTAGAAACATTTTTAATTTCAAACTTTAAATTTTTTATTTTTAAATTATTTAATTAATTATTTTAAATTGTTTCAAAAAGTGTTTTAAGGCGTCAATTTCGAAAAGTGAAGAATTCAAAAGTGCTGTCTGTTGGTTGGAAAGTCTCGACGGAACATGCAAAATTAAGAAATAATAGAAGAAATCAAATAGGGGGAAGGGGGATTGTTTAGAATCTGAAGACTGGATATGTAAATGTGTTGGATCGACAAAACTAAAGTGGGCAGAATTTTGTATTTAAACATTTTAAAATATAAAAAAAGAGCTATGTTGATTTTGGAGACTTTTCGAAATATTTTTAACTTCAGGAATAGATATTCAAAAATAGGTTTAAGGTGAAGGATGAAAGGAGATGGTTTTTTAATATATAAAAAGCAATGAGCTAAGTTAGGCTTAGAGATCTTTAGAAACATTTTCTTCAACTTCAAAATTTAAATTATTTATTTTTAAATTATTTAATTAATTATTTTAAATTTTTTTAAAGGTGTTTTTAGGCGTCAATTTCGAAACATATTTTTGTTAATGTTATGCGATTATACAACAACAACAACAAAGTTGTTTAACTTTCACTAAACCGCTGCCTAAAAATATGCCACACAAATGCTACAGAATAACGCCTCAAACTATTTTCAACGTATCCATATCTTGCACAATTGTAGCATATTTTTAGGCTTTCGTATTTGCAAAGCATTGCATTAACAAGTCAACTGTTAAGTCCACTCAGCATAAATTTTTGTGCACACTATTAAACGGACTTTGAGTGTCTAGCGAGCCTGTAAATAAAATTTAAGTGTTTTTGTGTTGTTGAAATTTGGCTTTTAAGTTGGCAAATATACTGCAGTCTGAAACAAATCTGTGTCAACTCAAGTAGCTAGGCAGGTAAATAGTAGTGGCTGCTCAGAACAGAGCATACGTAGGCCAAAGAGGCCCATTGTGATACCACAAGCTGTAGCACAGAAAGGACAAAAATACAAACGAAAGTGCTCACAAGGGTCTCTAATATGACGCAAGTAAAACAAAAATAAGAAGGTAATGAATAAAAACTAACGCATATAAGCCGAAAAGTATGCCAAAATAATGTGCCAACAATGCAAATAAGGAGAGAACACAATCAAAAGAAGGAAAACCCAACAGAGATGTATGAAAAACAAAACAGTTGCAACGATATCTGGCACATTAATAAAACATAAACATTTGTCCTGCAGACAGGCTCACTAAGTGGTGTATTTTTTAGTTTTGTAATAAAAACAAAATAAAATAAAATATAGCAAAAAAGCCAGTGAGCGCCAGTTTAATAACACATGCGCCTGCAAGTATGCTTTAATAACTGATCATAACAAGCTTTAATGACTTCAATAGCATTTTGTGCTCACGCCATTTGAACATTACGCCGTTTAATGCTTATGACAGCTTTTAGCACAGCATTTTCATCTATAATTTCGCTGCCTTTGGTTAAATGCACATTTTGTTTTGACATTTGAGATACTTGACGTCGCATACATAAAACTCCAAAGTTATGTTTATTAGTATTGTGAGCCAAATTTCTATGGTATACATATATACTTCTGCATATGTGTGGGTTATTTCTCTATTGTGTGTGTGTGGTGTGCATATGTGAGTTTGTGTGGGTGTGTCTTTGTCTTTCGTTGCAGGCGTTTTAATTGGGCGCACACAACGCAACTTAATTTTAATTAACTCCGCCCACACGCACAATAGTTGAGTGTTGTGATTGTTGTTGTTGTGATTATAGTGTTTTCTGCCTATATGATCAACTTTATTAGTTGTCATTATGGACAACTACAATAAAAATATACACTTCACGCCGACGTCCAATAAGTGAGTCATTGTCATTAAATTCGATTGCAGCGAGTTGAAAACTTAAAGCATTTCATTAATTAAATTCTAAGAGACTCATTTAAACTCTGAAACCTTTTGACTTCATTTAATGTTTAATCTGGTTCAAATGTTCAATATATCATTAAATATCTAATTGATTCTGGCAGTTACGCAATAATTTTTCTACCGACTCTTTGATCTATTCTAAGTCTGTCTCACTAGTGATAGTGAGTCAATTGATTTAACATACCCATTCATCACTTATTCATTCACTTTAATTCATTCAAGTTCGATTTCATTTGAACTCTGACTAACTCCAGCCAGTTTTGATTACTCAATCAATCAATTTAAGTTCGATTTAATTCTAACTGTAACTCCAGCCAGTTTTAACTTTTCATGATTCCCGTTCATAACTCATTCATTCATTTCACTTCATTCAAGTTCAATTTAATTCTAACTCTGACTAACTCCAGTTAATTTTAAATCTCCATCATTCCCATTCATCACTCATTCATGCATCTTAATCAATTCAAGTTCGATTTAATTATAACTCTGACTAACTCCAGCCAGTTTTGAATCTCCATCATTCCCATTCATCACTCATTCATTCATCTCAATCAATTCAAGTTCGATTTAATTATAACTCCGACTAACTCCAGTTAATTTTAAATCTCCATCATTCCCATTCATCACTCATTCATTCATTTCACTTCATTCAAGTTCGATTTCTTTCTAACTCTAACCAAACTCCAGCCAGTTCTAAATCCCCATCCCCATTCATCACTCATTCATGCATCTTAATCAATTCAAGTTCGATTTAATTATAACTCTGACTAAATCCAGTTAATTTTAAATCTCCATCATTCTCATTCATCACTCATTCATTCATCTTAATCAAATCAAGTTTGGTTTCATTCTAACTGTGACCAATACCAGCCATTTTTAACTATCCATCCTTCTCATTCATCACTCATTTATTTATTTCAATCCATTCAATTTCGATTTCATTCTAACTCTGACTGAATTTTCTCTACTGAACTCTATTTCCTTCCCATTCATAATTCATTTATTACTTTACTGCATTCTCGATACTTCATAACTGTGACTAATAATTTGACTAATAATGACTTATTCCAGCAAATTTTAAATCAGCTTCATTCTCAATCATCATTAATTTATTTCAATCAATTAAAGTTCGATTTCATTCTTACTCTGATAAATTCAAGCCAAATTTAACTCACCTTCATTCTCATTCATCACTCGTTCGTTCATCTCAATCCATTCTAGTTCGAGTTCATTCTAACTCTGACTAACTCCAGCCAATTTTAACTTTACTTCTCAACTCTTGAGATTCATTCATCTAAATCAATTCAACTTTGATTAGATTAATTTCTAACTCTGACTATCTCTAGCAAATTTTATATCTCCATTATTCCTATTCATAACTAATTCATTTCAATCAATTCAAGTTCAATTTCATTCTAATCAATTTGAACTCAGCTTCATTGTCATTCTTCATTCTTTAATTTCAATTCATTTAAGTTCAATTTCATTCTAACTTATACTAAGTTCAGTAAATTTTAACTCTCCATCATTCCCATTTAACTCTGACTAACTCCAGCCAATTTTATATCTCCATCATTCTCATTCATCATTCATTAATTTTAACCTATTCAAGTTCGATTTCATTCTTACTCTAACCAAGTTCAATCAATTTTAACTCTCTATCATTCTCATTTATCACTCATTCATTCATTTTGGTGCATTCAAGTTCGATTTCGACTCCTTTCAACTCTCCATCATTTTTATTCATCATTCATCTCAATCATTTCAAGCTTAATTTTATTCTATCTCGGACTCACCGATTAAGCCACATTATTGTAATTTATCTGTATTAATTAACACCTCTGATATTCGATCCAAACTTTGCTAAAGTCAAGCTCTGCTTCTTTCTCCAGCTACTTAAAATCTCTGACTCTGGTTTATTCCTATTCCATAGTCTCGCTCAAACTTTCTATATCTCTATCGCATACTATATCATTTAATTTGTCAAGTTCTGAACCCCTTCCTTCCAACTTACTCAAAATTAACACCCGCTTCTTTAGTTTAATTTCCTTTTTCAGTTTGAATTTTAAAATCTTGTATATCATACACGTGACACCTATAAGTATGCCATCTTCTGAGCCAACTTTCTACGAGTACTTGAGCACCAAACCAGCCTGATTGCATATAACATGCAACAATTTACAACTAAATTAAATTTTTTCATTTCGTTGCAAGCGCCGAAAAGTATGCCACCATTTGTGCAGCATAACGAAAAGGCAAACGTTTTTCGCACCTGCACTGCTGACACTTTTTCACTCCAATGCAGGTAATACGAAAATTCTACATTAAAACTTGCCAAGAAACGTGTCAGTAAATTTTGCGTTTCTTTTTCATTATAATTTTGTTTGCTTTTCTTCGCAGTGTATAACCTAGCAACAAGCAAATAAAATATGCAAGAGTGCTTTTTTGCCAAAAGCACAAATTACTTTTGCATGTGGCGGCAGTTGCAGCTTCAGTTTTCATCATTTCGCTTACTGGCGCCGACTGTTGCAACATTATGTTGGCATTGCTGCAATGAACTTGCAATTGCAACTAGTTGTAACAACAACAACAAAAACAATGTTGTAAACAGCACTGCCAACTCATGCACAAAATTATAAAATTCAGCGAGGTGTGAGCAAGAAGTCGAGGAAATGGGAGTCGGAAATGAACGAAATGAAGAGCGTTGAATTTTTTGTCATTGGATCTGAACTTTTGTGCACATTCACCACAACCAAATGAACAGTTGCGACAGTACGAGTATTGAAACAAAAAAAAGTGCGACAGCGGAGCAAAAAAAATTATAATGCAATCATGCAGCATACAACTAAAGCAGCCACAAACACGACAGACAGACAGACAAACAGAGAGACACACATCGCTTGCATATTAATTGATTGCATAAACTTAACGTGTATGAATAACATTGGCGCTAAATTGGCTTTGGGTTTTTGTTTGGCAGCCGTTTGTTGTTGTTGTTTTGTAGTGATAGTGTCATGGTTTTTGTTCTGTTGTTGTTTGTATGTTAGTGGTAAACAACTTTTAATTGAAACGACACATAGCCGGCAACTTGTGGCGTAAAATGAGAGCAAATTTTCTATGCAATATGTGATAGGCGCATCAAAAATTGTTGTTTAATGTGAATGAGAAAGTGTTAAGCTTAGTTTGAACTGCAACAAAAAAGGATTAAATTATAACTAGTATTAAAATTTAATGAGTTTTTGCAAGTTATGTTGCCCATTTTATACAGCGACACATACCGCAAGTTGTGCGCTTCTACTTCACGTTGGTCTTCTCCACGTTTTTGAAGCAAGTAGTGATTCTTTGATTCGATTTTTTCAACTGAGACATTGGTTGCCTTATTTCAATCTAATCTTTGATTTTTGCATCGCTTTAATGAACTAATAGAAGTTAATGGGACATAAGGAAAGTTGTAGGCTTGCAAAAAAAATTAAAATTGGTGGAAGATTAGAAAAGTAGGATACAAGTTGGTGATTGCTGATGAAGATCGGTTGATGGAGGTAGAAGTCGATGAAAAATGATGGAAATTGAGAAAAGACGAAGAAAGTCGATTGATGTCAGTAAATAGTTGATAAAAAAATCGGTGGAAGATCACAAAAGTAAGTTACAGGATGAAGAAAGAAGAATGTAAAAACAACAATGAGGCTGAAGAAGTTCGGTTGATGATGAAAAAACTACGGAAATTAAGTAAAAAACGAAAGTATTTGATGGCGTTAGAAATCAATAAAAGACTACGGAAATGGGTCAAAGACGGTAGATGTCAATACATATTTGATAAAAAAAATCTGTGGAAGATAGATAGATGTCAGTAAATAGTTGATACACAAAATCGGTGGAAGATCACAAAAGTAAGATACAGGATGACAATAGCTAAGCAACCATGAAGTTGAAGAAGTTGAGTAAAAGACGAAAGACTTTGATGGCGTTAGAAATCAATAAAAGACTACGGAAGTCGGTAAAAGACAATAGATGTCAATACATACTTTAAAAAAAAAATCGGTGGAAGATCATAAAAGTAAGCTTGAGGATGACGATAGCTATACAACAGTGAAAGTTGGTGAATGCTGATGAAGTTCGGTTGATAGTGAAAAAACTACGGAAATAGATTTATTGAAATGATTGAAAATAATAAGGTCGTTTGATGGCAATAGAAATTAATAAAAGACTGCAAAAGAGGGTTGAAGACGTTAGATGTCAGTAAAAGTTAGATCATAAAAAAATTTGTGAAAGATCATAAAAAATAAAAAATGGTTAATGATGATATTATTATTATCGAAGACAGTTAATGGTTATAGCGACAGTTATAGAGACTTGAATCAGACATTGAACCGTCAAGGAAAATTTCAAAATCAGTAAATATGAAGATAAATTGGTTAGTGTTGAACAATGAAGACAGTGAACGACTGACGGTGAATTGAATTGACGGTGAAATTAAATAATAAAAGTTGATGAATAACATTTAAAGTCAATCAAAGGCAATGAAAGTCTGTGGAAGACAATCAAAGTCAGTGTGGAAAGCAAAAATTGATGGACGACGGTAAACGTTGGTGCAGAACAGCAGAAAATGGTACACGACAAATAAAATCGATGAATGATGATGAAACTCAGAGAAGGGTTAGTGGATGAGAAGAAAATTTGATGAGAGACTTTGACGATGAAAGACTAAAAATGTTGCACGAAGATAAAACATGAAGGAGAAATTTTGAAATTGGTGAACAGTGATAGAAATCAATCAGCTACGATGAAGAAATATTGAAATGTATGAACAGTAATGAACACCTTTGGGCCAAAAATGAAAATATTTGAACTGATTTGGTGGACTTTCAAGATGACTAAACAACGATCTGGGAATCTGTGGGCAACGATGAAAATCGATGAGCGACTTTGCTGCACTTCGAGATGAATGAGCTTTGACCGAAGTCCATAAAAAGCAATTAAAGTTAGTGTATGACAAACATTTTTTAAATAGGGGTAAGAAGAAGCGCTACCTTTGTGTGATTTGACCAAAGAGAGAAGATGAAGGCTGAAGTTTTGGCTTGCGGAAAAAAAATGCATTTTTTTATATATTGCTTTATATATATTATAAATATATTATAATATAATAATAGTATGTACATACTATTATAATATTATAATAGTATGTGACAAGTATATTGTGACAAGTAAATTATGACAAGTATATTGCAACAAGTTGATTGTGACAAACGCAATATGACAAATAGATTGCGATAAATAGATTGTGACAAGTACATTGTGACAAATGGTATGTGACAAGTAGATTATGACAAGTAAATTATGATTAATATAACAGATTGCGACAAGTCGATTTTCACTAGTAGTTTGTGACAAATAGATTGCGATAATTTGATTGCGACAAGTCGTTTGTGACAAATAGTATGTGACAAGTAGACTGCTACAAGTAGTTTGTAACAAGTAAATTATGACAAGTAGATTCTGAATATTTATTGCAACAAGTAGTTTGTGACAGGTAGATTGAAACAAGTAGATTACGACAAGTAGATTGTGGAAAATAGACTGCGATAAGTAGTTTTTGACAAATAGATTGCGACAAGTAGAATTTAATATAACAAGTAGATTATGGCAAAAAAGTTGACTGCGACAAGTAGTTTGTGTCAAATAGTATGTGACAAATAGATTATGACTAGTAGTTTGTGACAAATAGTATGTGTCAAGTAGATTATGACAAGTAGATTGCGAAAAGTAAATTGTGACAAACAGATTGCAACATTTTGATTGCGAAAAGTAGTTTGCAACAAATAGTATGTAACAATTAGACTGCAACACCTAGTTTGTGAGAAGTAGATTAGGACAAGGAGATTGTGACAAATATATTTCGACAAGTTGATTACGACAAGAAGATTTTAACAAGAATATTGTTGCAAATAGATTGTGACAAGTAGTTTGTGACATATAGTATGTGACAAATAGATTGTGACAAGTTGATTGCGGCAGGTAGTTTGTAACAAATATAATGTAACAAGCAGACTGCGGCAAGTGGTTTGTGACAAGTAGAGTATGAAAAGTAGTTTGTGACAAGTAGAGTATGACAAGTAGTTTATGACAAGTAGATTGTGACAAATAGATTCCGACAAGTTGATTGCAACAAGTTGATTGGGACAAAAAGATTTCGGCAAATTGATTGCCACAAGTAGATTTTTACAAGTAGATTTTTACAAGTATATTCCGACAAGTATATTGTGACAAATAGATTCTGACATATAGATTATGACAAGTATGTTTCAACAAGTAGATTGTGACAAATTGATTGTGATAATTAATGTGTGACAATATGCGAAAAGTACTCTCGATAATAATTTTAAGACTCCAAATAGGATTCTGCCACAATTCTTTTCATTGCACAGTTGAAAACCCTACTCGATGCTTTTTCAAAGGCTCTCACCTGATAGTTTCCACTGACGAGTTGCTCCTGAAATACAAAAAATCATCTATCAGAAAGTGACATCGAAATTGAAATTTATTGTTCCTCACCAGAGGAAAAGAGGATACAAAATGCTGACTGAGTAAAAGCTCAACCAATTTTATGGCGAATAAACGCAATAAAATTTTCTCTATGATTAAAAATGGCGAGTAAAAACTTAAACAATTTTATTGCAAACCAAAACGACACACACTTTTCTATGATTAAAAATGCTAAAAATGCACTAAAAAACTCTTTGGACCCTAAGAACAAAAACAACGCAGCGTCGGTCTTATTGGAACCAAAAATCACCAAACAACCAAAATCATCAAATATACTAAAAGCATTGCGGTAGCAGGAAATGAAGAAAATGCTGACGGAAATAAAAATGAGCAAAAGGCTTAATGCAGCCAAAAAATCACACCACAATAGATAAATAAAAAATAAACAAATAGAAAAACCAGGCTAAACCAAACAAAAGCAAAGATTGAAGGCGCTCATAAAATAAGCCAGAAATAGGCGCCAAAGTTGGTATGAAAGAGAGCAAATAAACTGAGACAAGAAACTGAAACACAACAAAGCAAATGCTGAGAAAAGGCGCAAAGCGTAAACAAAAAAGCGGTAAGTGAACATCAAAATTTTGCGTTGTGTGGTCTGGGCGCCGAAAAGGTTCAGGCAATTGTAATGTAAAAATAGTGAGCGCCAAAAAAAATAATGTAAACGAGCAGACGGTGCATGAATATGAAAATGTTAAGCGCTGAAATCATAATCTCATAAACAACAACAAAAACAAAAAAGAAGAAAAGTAAAAAAGATGCACGCAAAAAGGGAAATGCCTGAGCTAAGCGGAATTCGAATGTGTGAAGGGAAATCTACGAGTGTTTACTTGTTGTTGGTGTTTTTCCCATTTCCTGAGATGCCTTTGCTGTGCACTTTTACTAAGATATTTTTCTTGTGCATGTATAAATTTTTGTTGGAAAACAAATATCTTAGGCGGCTTGTTGCCGCTTATTTGCTTTTCAACGGCACCGCAAACAGGCCGCAAAACTTGTAGTATTTGGGTTATGGGAAATTCGTTTCCTCGGTAAATGCTGTGGTCGAAATGGGTGAGAAGTTCAAGTGGGGGGAAAAAGGTTGAAGGAATAGCGCAAAGAAATCAACTATTGTTGCTGGTGGACTTTACGCATTATTGTCTATGTTTTTGCCATACATGTACGTACGTGTGGGTGTGAGTGTGTGTGCGTGCAACTTGTTTGTGCCCAATGTGGCGCAACATAATGAGGTTTGCCTTTGTTGCTGGCAAACAAGAACAAGCAGAAACTAAATCAAAAGCAAATATGAGTGTAATAACAGCTGAAAGGTTTATTTAATGACAAAAAATATGACACACATACCGATATATATTTTTTTAATTTACCGCACGATGCAAAAAATTCTTTGTTTTGTAGAGAGGGGTATTAAATTTTGTATATTCTAAACTGTTAAAGTTATAAGAACGAAATTCGGGGATGTGTTAGTGTATATAGTTATTAGTCCTTAAGACATATTTTTTTCCAAAAAAAAACCAGTGCAACTTTTCAAGGATATTCATGTAAAAAGTTTTGAAAGGACTTTTTCATTATCTATTCGTCCCTGAAAGGTTTATTTAATGACATAGCAAATGTGATATACATACCGATATCTCTTTTTTTCAATTTATCGCACGGTGCAAAAAATTCTTTGTTTTATAGGGAGAAGTATTTTTGTATGTGGAGGATGTGTTACTGTACATATTAGTCCTTAAGACATATTTTTTTCCAAAAAAAATTAGTGCAATTTTTCAAGTATAAAGTTTTAAAAGGACCTTTTCAATATCTATTCGTCCCTACGCACCCAAAAATTATAATTTTTTTTAAATTCTAGGGATTTCTAGTCCTTAAAACATATTTTTTTCCAAAAAAAAAACTAGTGCAATTTTTCAAGAACATTCAACTATAAAGTTTTAAAAGAACCTTTTCAATACCTATTCGTCCCTGCGCACAAAAAAATAATAATTTTTTTAATTATAGGGATTTCTAGTCCTTAAAACATATTTTTTTCCATAAAAACCAGTGCAACTTTTCAAGGATATTCAAGTATACATTTTTAAAAGTACATTTTCGATACTTTTTTGTCCTTACGCACCAAAAAATTATTATTATTTTTAATTCTAGGGATTTTTAGGCCTTAAGACATATATTTTTCCAAAAAAACCAGGCATATTTCTTCCTAAAAAAACCAGTGCAACTTTTCAAGAACATTCAAGTATAAAGTTTTAAAAGGACAATTTCAATACTCATTTGTCCTTACGCACCAAAAAATTATTTTTTTTAATGCTAGGGATTTCTAGTCCTTAAGACATATTTTTTCCAAAAAAAAAAACCAGTGCAACTTTTTAAGGAAATTCAAGTATACAGTTTTAAAAGGACCTTTTCAATATCTATTCGTTCTTGCGCACCAAAAAATTATTATTTTTTTTATGCTAGGGATTGTTAGTCCATAAAACATATTTCTTTCCAAAAAAAACTAGGGCAACTTTTCAAGGATATTGGAGTAAAAAGTTTTAAAAGGACCTTTTCAATGTATAATCGTCCTTGCGCACCAAAAAATTATTATTATTTTTTAATTCTAGGGATTTGTTGATCTTAACCATATATTTTTCCAAAAAAAACTAGTGAAACTTTCCAAATATATTTAAGTATAAAGTTTTAGAAAGACCGTTTCACTACCTATTTGTCCTTGCGCACCAAAAAAATATATATTTTAGTCCTTAAGACATATTGTTTAAAAAAAAAAATGCAACTTTTCAAGGATATTCAAGTATAAAGTTTCAGAAGGACCTTTTCAATATCTATTGGTACCCTACGTACCAAATTTTTTTTTTTTAATTCTAAGGGTTTCTAGTCCTTAAGACATATTTTTTTCCAACAAAAACCATTGCAACTTTTCAAGAATATTCAAGCACAAAGTTTTAAAAAGACCTTTTCAATATCTATTCGTCCTTGCGCACCAAAAAATTATTTTCTTTTAGTTTTTGGCATTTTTATCTTTCATTTCGAGCCTATTTTGATATTCTCCATTGCGCTAATTTAATATATATTTTTTAAATAATATTTTGAAATTTTTATGTTCTTGAAATATCAAAATCATACTAAAAAAAAACCTAACGTCAACAAGAGAAACTGAAAACAAAGCTCTAATTTATTTGGTCCTCCAGTTTTGCAAGTATATCAATTTGTCTGTGTGATTTCAAATTTTTTGATTTTTGTTGCATGGAGTTAACGCACAAAATCCCAACAAATTACAAGATAAAACTACAAACTAAACTAAACTAATTACAGCGCGGTTAACCTGATCCCGCTCCACGCGCCGATAGGCGACACTCACTGAGCTGTGTGAAATATTGCATTGACCCTTGCCTCATCAAGTGTCAAAGCCGCTTAAGCGCACCAACTCATTTTGCACACCAACGCACAAAAGACTAACACGGACACACACACTCACACATACATAGCAGCATACTTGCGACGGAAAGCGCCGCAGTTAGTGAGTGCAAAACGTGTTGTTATGCTTGAATTTAATCCGCTTTGTAGTCGGCCAACGATGGCACGCCTGACCTGCGTCGCTAAGTGTGCGACGCAGGCGCCAGTCGTTTTCGGTATTTTCGTTATGTATTTGGCTCTAAGGCTAAATTAACTAATTAGTTAAAACAATTTTCGCTTCGGCAAGCACACATACAAACTATAACGCTTCAAGACACAAAGATATATGTAAATACACATATACATTCACACATATGCACACTTACAGTCGCATATGCCAACAGTTAAAGGTTCGCGTTCTTATGAATAGAATCGAGGAGTCGCATTGCTGTACTATAAATTTGTTATATTTTACTGTGTGATTGTGTGTGTGTCTGTTTGGGGCTTATTGTTTGTATAGGGCAGCCACTTTTTTATTCAAACTTTAGCCAAACAGGGTGTCGTTAGCAACCGTGTCTATACAAATATCTTATCACAATTAGGTTTTCTTAAATTAAATCATGCACAAGAATACAATAAAAGTGCAATAGAAAACAATTAAGAAAGGAAACTTCTTTGTAAAAAATGCATAAAAATTGCAACAAATATTCGCCTCTAAACTACTTTGAACTGTTTGATAGTTCAATAATCTGTCCAGTGGCGCACACAGGATTTCATTTGGAGGGGGCAGGTGGTTTGCCTATAACATTTGAGCCGAATACCATTCGAAATAATAATTTGTACCAAAAATTTTTGTGTTTGCGGGGAGGTTTGAACCCCCAAAACCCCTCCCTGTGTGCGACACTGAATCTGTCAATATTCAATAATCTTGTCAATAAACAATAAACAATCGTGATCGACTTTATGAAAGCCATTAGACAGTTAAGCTTGGAAAGTTTTTAGTTTAAATCGGAAAATTGTGATTGCATTCATTTTTGAGGGATGAAAACTTAAGTAATACGAATCAACCTTTCTGGAGCAGCTCCTTGTTTAGTTCGAGTAGGAGGAGAAACGACACACAGTGCTTCGACTCCATACAAAATTGGGACAAAAATAGAAGGAGTACTTGAAATTCTCTGAAAATCTTAGCAATCTTAGTCATTTTGGGCTGCTGACTTCAAAAATTTTGCTTATTTCTAAAAAAAATACATAGTTAAAAAAATCGAAAATATATAACCGATTGTTTTATCATAACTAAACCCAAACCACTGGAGCTATAATGATGAAATTTGGTCAAAAGTTGTATTTTAGAAAATCAACCCTTAAAAAGGAGCGATTGAAAAACTTCGATGGACATTGTTTTTTGGTCGTATTGTTTTAAAATGTTGTATATAAATACTAAAAAAACAATAACGAAACACGTACTTCAGCGTTTTTCTAAAGCCCTTTAAAAGGTGGAAAAAGTGCGGGAAGTTGCTTGAAGGAAATATTTTTTTTGTTTGATATCCTTACAGCTGAACATGGAGATGACACAGCCATGAAGATGCAATGCAGCTCAATTTAAAACGGCGAGACTATCATAGAAATTATTCTTCAAAATTAGAGCTTCTTCAAAATTAGGCATTCCTCCTTTTTTTTTAAATATACAAGCATTAAATCACATTTTAGCAAACAAATTCCATAATAATGAAAAAATTTAATAATATGGCTCATAATGGGTTAACTAGGCGTGCCAAACCTATTTTTATAAAAAATATTCATAATTCTCGACGTTGACTTGGTTACACAATTTGGTCGTAATTTTAACTCTAGCGATTTCTGTAAAAAAATTAATATGAGTAGTTCCGAAAAAATGGAATATTTTCCAAAGGCGCAAAAACGCAGAATTTTTTTGGCGGATTTAAGAGAGGAAAGTCTATTTAAAGAAGTCGTAAAAAGAATTCACGCCATTTGATTTTAACTACCTTTCTAAATTTAGTTATTTTTCATTTTCATTCATAAAAAAAATTCATTTTTGAAAATATCTTAAAAAAAACAAACAAAATTTATGTCAAACAAAAAAGACCGATCAGCGCTGCCAGTCCCATCAATGTAGTTTTAATAAAAAAGAAATTGGTGGCCTATCTACAAGAATACATTTTCTACAATTTTTTTATACAAGTACCTAAATTTCATTTTTCCCCTTCATCATTTTTTGTTAAAATATATTCGAATTTGACAAGCTATATCTTCTAATCACGACAATTTTTCGATAAAATATTTCGGATCCAGCTTAATTAAACAATTACCTTTAACATGATACTATTTTCGTCAAAATCCGCGATAGTTTTTTTCATCTTCTTCTCTTCTTTTTTTTCTGCGACATGGCGAAGTAGATTTCACCTGACGCAGATCTTCAGCGAGCATAGTTGTTTCAAAGTGTAACTGTTTTGGTTTCAGGACGACACAGAATTATACTGTAAGCTCTGCAGTGAAGTGGAAGACGCAGAGCATGACTACTTCAAATTTGGGCGCTTCCAACAGGAAGGGACGCACCTTCGGCAGGTTGTTGGAGAAGAACCGACCACTAGCACAGAGCATATTATGCAAAGCGTAGCAAGCTGTCTGTCTGTTTGTCTTAGAAAAAGCGAGTGCATTCGCAGAATATCACATTTGAGCAGCAACTCAGGCTGCCATTAAGATCGAGGAACCAGTTCACAGAGGTGATTTTAGTCTGCAAGAAACCGGCATGTATCTGTTCAAGAACCGGCATGTATCTGCCCAAAAATTTTTATGTACCTCCTTCCAATATATATTGTTACGAAAATGACTTCTCTAAGTTCGTCTCTGGATTGTGCTTGAAAATAAAACCACTTCAATTATTCAGCGCAAACGCAGTCAAAAACCAGCAATCACTTTATTGACAAATTTACACTTGTTTGTCTTTACACTTGCTACTACTTATTGGACTATTGCATGTTTCCCCTTTGATTGCGCAAATCAGACTCCACTCTCTTTTATACTTGTCCACTTATCGTGCCGATTCAAGTTGGACTATCTCTCGATCGCTCTCGCTCATCCCATTACCATCGCGAGCCATACTTGCCATATCGAAATTATAGCAAGTCTGCCGTATTCTAAAGTGCGTGCCTAAAAGTATGCCCGTAAAAGCATTCATGCATAGCACAGTGACAGAGTGCCTCATCGTTACAATAAGTATATACCTCAGGCCGATGAAATAAAAAAACCCGGTTTAGAACGATTATTCGTAGAAGACAATGTTCGAAGGACCATTAGTCACAAAAACCTACTTCAGAACACCCAAGTACCATGAATCCAAGTATTTAGGATCACATATGTAGTAATAGGACCAAGCTTAGAGGAGGGAGCTATGGAGCTATGCTATGGGAGGGTAAGCATTTTTAGAAGGCTTACCCTAGCCTACAGCTGATCATAGCTACCCGGTCATAGCTCACGTTCTTGAATGGACCAAATCGTACTCAAGATGACACAAATATGATGAGAAATATTAAGCAAATAGGACGTGACTAATAGGAGATAGGGGCATAATAATAATAATTAGATTTTTTAGTAGTATGTAGTAGTATTATGTTGTAGTATGCTTCAACTAATCCTTCAGCAGGACAGTAGCGCAGGTAAGGTGGTGGTGTAGTATTTTAAACTCCCCAAAGTCTATTTTTTTTACAATCATTATGGATGGAATGAAAATGGAAATGGCTCAAAATTTGTATCTGAAACGCCCAAAATGAATGAATGATGTTTGTGTGAGTGATTGCAGCGAGATAAGACATAAGAAGGCTTAAGCTTGTAAGAAAATGATAGAGAGAGAGATACAGAAAAATAAATATGTAAAACACCAACAAAATCGACAACTAGCAGATGATTTAGATGAAGCCTTGAAAGAAGAAAAACTTAAAAAATTATAAAAAATTTTGACTAAAAAATCGATTAAACTGAAAACAAGACAAAAAAATTAAATTAAAAAAAATTCAGACAAATATTAATTAAAAAATCGATTAAACTTAAAACAGAAGAACAAAATGCAAACTGAAATGAATTAAATTGAATTTAAAAAATCAGTTAAATTTAAAAGAGAAGAACAAATTACAAAAGGAATGAATTTAAAAAATTCAAAAATCAATTAAGACGCTAAGCAGACTTAAATTGTAAAACACTGAATTGCTTCCAATAAATAACAGATGTTTTAAATGGAAAGTTTAAGAATACTAGGAAAATCTTAAAAATATTTAAAAACAAACGTGATTCATAGCTGATTTAATGGAAAAAAGAACAAAATTTATTAAAAAAGAAACTAAATGAAAGTAAATTTTAAAAACTCAAAAAATTCGAAAGTAAAAAATCGATTTAACTGAGAAAAATTAAATGAAAAAATTTTAACATATTAAAAAAATTCAGGAAAATATTAATTAAAAATATTTATTAAACTGAAAGACGAGGCCAAACATTAAAAAAACTGAGGAAAATATTAGTTTAAAAAATCGATCGAAGACAAAATTATAAAATTAATGAATTAAAAAAATCAAAGATCAATTAAGAAGCTAACCGGACTTAATTTGAAAAATTTTCAATAAATAAATTCAAACAAAAAAGCGACAATTAATTTTTGATGAAAAGTTGAAAAATACTAGGAAATTCTTAAAAATAATTTTTTTTTTAAACCCGATCGATACCCGATTTAATGAAAAAAGTAGTGTGTTGTACAAAAAATATATATAAAAATATAAAGAAACTAAATGAAAATATATTAAAAAATATTAATTAAAAAATCTACTAAACTGAACAACAAGACAAACAAATTAAATAAAAATTGTAGAATTGCTGTAGAATTGCATAATGTTTGGTGAGAACGCCAAGTAAGAAGAGAGCGATCTTTCTTTTCATTGAATAAAGAGGAGAAAACTGCGTCTCATGATCAGAGCAGTCACACGACACAATGTTGACCACATCAACAAATGGCAAACATGCGAAACATCGATGACTCTCATACGTTACTACTGCTTCGAAAACGTGGATACAACAAAACACTTAATCTCGTACTTTCCAATGTTCTTGGGAAACAGGAGATAGGAAAATGGGCAGCGATGAATTAAGTATGAACGAAGCCTGGCGACTTTCTTTGGTGCCTCGAAGGAACTTAGACATTCAGAGGCAATGAGGATCTCTAACCACTTCCACGATTTATCTCATATCCCTTTCTTCTCTTCTAGCTTTCACTTTGGCCACAGTAAAATGGTCCTTAGGGACTGAGTGCTATGGAAGTCTTATAGCCTTCTTGCCTAACTCCCACATTATCAAGTCAGAAAAAACCAGCACAACAACAAAGACAGGTTCATTCGTATCTATAACTGATTTTTGCTATATGTGCCATAAAAAAATAGCACAAAAATATTTTTAAAATATTTTTTTAAATCTTCTATTGATCACTAAGAAAATGTGTGTTTTTCTACTCCATCCTGTTCCTGTTTCGAATGTGTCTCTCTTATCTCACCCTGTATTCACAGCCTTTTTCATATATGAATATCACTAAAAATATGTCAATGTGTATGTGTGTGTGTGTGTGTTTGTGTATGTGATACGCGCAACCATAGTTCATTTCAGGCTTAACTTCTCTGCCAGTCTGTTAATTAATCGCATTTCGTTTGCTATTCACTCATTGTAACATGCCACAAGCGTACAAACATACACACTACACATACAAACATGCACACAACACTTGCAAACATACACACATGCACACAATACATACTCATGCACACATATACATACAAACATACATACAAACATGCACTCGACTACATACATTCCAGCGCATATTTAGCCTTATTTCGCTTATTTCTTGTTGTTTTTGTTTGTCTTTATACTTCGTTTGGAATTTTTATGTATTTTTTTTCTTTGTTTTTACTTTGCGCCTAATGCCTGACAGTCACATATTGGCAGCGACTTTGTTGGCATTGTTGCTGGCATCAAATCAGCCATAAAATTGTGCGCTTGCCCTTATCAATGTTTGTTGCTTTGCATTGATTTGTCTGCGATCTGTACGCTTATTTCTTATCACTGATATTTTTTTTCCTTTACTGTTGCCAGCTTGAGACAATGAGCTTAGCAATATTTTTTCATTTGCCCTTTTTTGTGTGTTTTTGTTTTGCAATAATCGACAGCGCCAAGTGAATACAAAACAGCCAGGCAGCAATCAACGCAATTGTGTCTAAATGTATGTCATTCAAATGTGTTCAGCAATGTGGGATGTGCTCAGCAATGTTGGGCAGCAATAAAAATGAAAGTCAAAGTCGGAAGGCTAAACATCTGTGGGATGCTTGCCCATAAAATTATGGAAGAAAACAAGGCAGAGAAATCAGTTGCAATGAGTGGCGCTTCAGTGTGTCAATTGAATAGATCAGCGTGGTGTTGGGAATATGTAAAACGTAAAATACCAAGAAAAATACTCCAATACACTTTCTATTGCATCCTCTGCTTTGGCTCTGTTTCTTGAGATATCGCTTGGCCACCCTGGGGGCATCTGAGTTCGCTGGGACGAAAGGGATATCGCTTCTAGGACCTAAGATTCTACTAAAGTTTGTTATTATTACTCGCTCTAAAACAGATCACTAAGACGGGTATAACTAAGTTGGATGGCTGCAGGAAATGCAAAACAAAAGTGTCAGTGAAAACTTGGAGCGCATCCTTTGCTTCTGTGCATAGCTCATAGGACAGTCAGCTATACCTACATAAATTAATGGTAAATATGATAGGAAAGTGATGCAATGTGATGGGATTGTGGTGCGTCGCTTTGCATGAGTTGTTGTTGTTTTTTTTTTTTTGTTTACACTATGCCGTGTAAGAAATTGTGCCGTTATTGTTTTTATCTCCGAGGCGCGTAGGCGTATACGTGATATTTATGCATTTATTACACCGTGCGACAAAAATAAAAAAATGTTTCACACCGGAAAAAAACCATATGGGCGTGAAACTAGAGACCAAACACAGTAATACTGCGTACTCAGTTTTTCATTTCTACATCCTTTGTCCTTTTAAAAGGACTTCAAAATTTTGAAGGGGATAAAAAAGAAAAAAAATATAAAAAATACTTAACCTCGTTAGAATATGGCGATATGTATATCAAATGAAAGAGGAAAGGCTCAAGAATTTAAATACAATTGATTTTTTATCGATTAGTAAAAAACGGATATGAAAAAGGTCCTTTGAATATTTTAATCCTTTATATCCTTGAAAATTTAATAGGGATACCGGTTAATTCGTGCGGTTTTTTGGGAAAATTGAAGCTTTATTGTGAAAAAATGGTTACAAATTTAATATTCAAAGTATTGTCCATCACTAGCTATAACTTTTTCCCATTTTTCTGGCAATTCACGAATACCCTTTCTTGAAAAGTAAGTATGTTAGAACCCAAAATCTCCTTGATCACGTGTCAAAATTTCATTATTCTCGCTTTATTGATTATGTATCTTTTTATTATTTAAAATACTCATACTCAAATAAATTAGAATTTTTGTACTTCATTAGAATTGCAGCTTCCGCCTTTTTTTAAATAACTTTCGAACTAATAAAGTTAAAGCAATGAAATTTTGACACATGATCAGGGAGATTTTGGGTTTTAACATACTTACTTTTCAGGAAAATTCTATATAAATTTTCAAGGATATAAAGGATTAAAATTTTCAAAGGACCTTTTTCATATCCTTTTTTACAAATAGATAAAAAATCAATTTTATTTAAATTCTTGAGCCTTCCTCTTTCATTTGATATATAAATCGCCATATTCTAACGAGGTTAAGAATTTTTTATATTTTTTTTATTTTTTATGCCCTTCAAAATTTTGAAGTCCTTTTAAAAGACAAAGGATGTAGAAATGAAAAACTGAGTACGCAGTATTACTATGTTTAGTCTCTAGTTTCACGCACATATGGATTTTTTCCGGTGTGAGAAATGCTGTCGCACGGTGTTAGACGACGATGCAAACAAAATTATTACTCATACGCCATGGTGCCCAAAGATAAAACACTTAAGCACAAATTTTTTTTCTATTTAGAGAATTGTTAAATTCTTTATTTACCACAGGAAACTATAGTCCCTTGAATTTATTCGTATTTATATAGAAACTTTATGAAACAACTTTTGTTAGTTAAAGTTTTTCCAACAGTCTTGTGAGCTTACTTCTCCACAGATTTTATTTTAGATTATATAAAAATTATTTATAGATTTTGAAATTATTTAAATATTCATCAAGCAATTCCAAGAAGATTTTTAATTTCTAGATTCTAAAATTTTTTAAACATTCTCCATGCCAATCAAAGAAGATTTTAAATTACTTAAGGACTGTTCATATAAAAACTGATCCCTCATAATTAATTTTAAAAATTTAAAATAATCACAGCACTCGTAGATTGGGACTTTGTCAAAAGTCTGAACTTCATTAAAGCAATTTATTTTCATTTTCACTTTGAGTTTGACTTCTGAGCGAAATTGCAGCCATTGAAATTCAGACATGAAATAAATAGCGCACACTTTGTGCAGGAAAATCTTGCGTGGACCCAAAAGAGGACAAACAATTAAATCAATGCTGATATTGCAATGGTAAATAATTGTATACAAAAGTGTAGGCAGAATCTTTTGGTTGAGAAAATCTAAGTTTTTTGCAGAAAAGTTTGGCCTGAAAACAGAAAACTTGCCAGTTCAGTAGAAGCCCAGTTGAAAAGAAAAAAAATGTCTCTGTTAGGGATTTTGCGGCCAAAGTGAGGGTTTCAGAAAGATAGGCCCAAAAAATGTAAAATAACGTTCAACTTAAGTCATACAAAGTACCAAAATTTCTAAATGGAAGCGTTGATAGGAAGAACGAAACGAAAGAGCCAGGAAACTGTATAAATATTTTGTTTACAATATTTCTATGATGTACTATGGAAGATGAAACTTACGTCAAAGAGTACTTCGAGCAGCTGTCTGCAGCATGTTCATTATTAAAAATTCGACGAAATATTTTCTCTTGAAAATCGTTACTTTGGAATATTATTCAATTAGGTTTCCTATTTGCTTGTAAAGCAAAAATACCAATTTCAAAATTCATTTATTTATTTTACATTAAAAAAAATTTCCCAGGAAACTCTCTGTAAAAATTGTTTGCTAAAACACTTTTAGAAAGCCACAAATTAAAAGAAAAATTCCCAGAAAAACTAAATATTGACACAGGTTTTCAGTAAAATAAATCCAACACTAACTGTAACGCCACCAGTGTTGCAGCTGCCATTCGTTTTGCTATTTAATTAAGTTTCCGGTATTTGCTCACATATGTTGCGGCAATTTACCGCTGTTTGCCACTGACAACTAATTGGGCAAGAGTTGGTAGTTTGCAACAGAACAGCGGAAGATGCAAAAAGCTAACAACATGCAAGTTTGCAAAAAAAATTTAGATGCTTAAAATTGCCTTCAAATAATTCCGTCTTTTATGGGAATGTATATGAAAAATTTTGTCAGGTAGTCAAACAATTTCAATAACAGGAAACGGTTTTTTTTTTGTTGTGAGTAAAAAAATCGTATACAATTTTTATTATGAAACAGCATTGCAGGCTAAATTTGGTTTAATTAAATTTATGATGTTACATTTATGATATTTGTTGTTGTTGATATTTTTGCTGAATATTTTCATTTGCCTGCGAGCCGCATGAAACATCAATTTACAGTAAATTTAAAGTGATGTGTTGCATGGCAACGAACATCAGTCACAGTCAGAGTAGAGCACATCAGTCTGTCGCATCTGTCTGTTCGTCGACGTGTCCGTGTGTCTGTGAATGTCAGCCGCAAATTCATCAAAATATTAATGTACATATTTTGTATACACTCTGATGCACACACACACTTCCACAGTAAAGGAGAGAGCTCACTCACACCAAATAACGCCAAATCATATACACGACGCAATTGTGAGGAAGTGTGCCGGCGTAGCAGCAGCAAAATAAATTCAGTTACATGCTCAAATGCCCGTAAGGAAGTGGCAAGCACAAGCGAACGCAAAGGAGGAAGTTAGTCAGCCAGTCAGCCATTCAGCGAACGAGCGCAACTCAGTGCCTCGAATGCCATTTACACTTTGGCAGCATTGTTGTTATTGTGCTCTATGTGTTGCCTGTTGTTGACACCGCTGCCAATGCAGGCAACAAGCAATGCTTTCGAAGAAAAAATCTACGCAATATCCAGTTGTGGCAGTTGACATGCGACAAATTTTTCCATGGAACAGTTGAATTGCAAGAAGGCAGAGCCAAAAATCTGCATTCATCAGGTATGAGTGATTCGTTATGTTACTTCTTCACTGTTCTTCTGAATTTTGTTCAACTAAACAAGGATAACTAGCTGTGTTTGGTGTATGAAAATGATTTTTTTTTAATTTTTGCGTTGGTGTGTTGTGTTTGTTTGATAGTTTTCAGTTTAGTATATTGTTACGAAAATATACGAAATTGCGACAGAAATTTTGCTGGCCAAAGCAAGCGTAGTTCGTATCGCTCGATTGTGCCAAAGTAAAACACACTGTAATTCTTTAAAAGGTTTGCGGACGGGAATGATTCATTGATCATAGTGATGCATTTTCATAATGATTCATGATTGATATAAAAATAAATTAAAGTTTTAAAGCTATTTAAATTTTAAAACCAATTATTAAATTAAATTAATCAATTAATTTTTAAATTAAAATAATCAATTAATTTTTAAATTAAATTAATTCAATTTTAAAACCAATTTCTTCGTATTTTTTAAATTTTTTTGTAGAACCCTAGTTGTAGAACTAATTGTAGATCCTGATAAATTAAATAAAAGTCATCAGAGCAAAGTTGATAGAAATATTAAGAAAAATACATATAATTAAAAATGAAAAACCGTCAAAACATTAGAAGGACCATTGCGGTCAGGTCTTTCTAGTGTTAAGTTTTTTTTATAATATACATTTCAAAGTAAAGACTCAATGATTTATTGGGTACTTTCATATTATTTCATCTTTTCTCTTGGTATTTAAAAATTTTTTTTTGCATTCATTGTGCATATATAACGGTTAAAATATTATATTCTGACTACCCTTTTAAAAAAAACCTAATCAGATTTTGGATGGTACAACTGCAATTTTTTTGATATTTTTTTTTAATTTTTTTTCACTGCATTTTTTACTATCCGTGAAAGTGTTAACGCAGCTCACCGCTGTTAACACTTTATTTACAATTTCCCAAAATCACTTCACTTATCAAACCCAAACTGACTAGCAGCACCATACCTGGCAGCATTTTATACAACTTGCGCAACGTGTTCTCGAACATTCCAACATCGCCTCGAACCGTTTTTGCGATAATTGCTGCAAACTTTATATGACCCCTAAAAGTAGGCAATGCTGCTGCTACCGACAAATGCTCGTTCATCGTTGTTGTGTTGCCTATGCTTGTTGTGTTGCATAATATTTTACATAGAAGGGGCATTCCATGCGAAGCGGACAGGTAAAAAAACTCGATGTTTCCGATTTCAATAATATTTGAGTATGTTCTAACTATACGTATTATTGATATGTATACCAAATATTTTTGTGATATAATGACTAGTTAAAGAGTTATGGGACTTTGAAGTTTTCGACAGCCGGTTGGCATGCAGTACTTCAAAGCCGATTATGGAGTCATAAAATTATATATTAAAATAATTAAACCACTGGATTTCTTACTTCATTTACTGAGCTTTTTAATTGTCTTTTTTGAAAAAAAAAAAAATGTTTTTCGTAAAAAAAAACCAATTAATTTTTTTTCCTTGATTTTCACTAAGTTCGACCATTTCGTTTTTTTATTTTTTTTTTTATAAATTGCTAATATTGTATAGAACATTGGTGCCAACTTTTATAATGGGCGTGGAAGTGGATTAGGAGCTAGACTGAAAATACTGCCGAAGGGTGGCGTATTTTGGTACTTAATAGGTATTAAAAATGTCAAAGTGATTTTATTTGATTGACAGTTTCACTAAACGCGCACAAGCGGCGGGCATCAGGCGCGGCGATGGACGCCACCCTTGGGCAGTATTTTCAGTCTAGCTCCTAATCCACTTCCACGCCCATTATAAAAGTTGGCACCAATGTTCTATACAATATTAACAATTTATATAAAAAAAATAAAAAAAAACGAAAGGGTCTAACTTAGTGAAAATCAAGGAAAAAAATTAATTGGTTTTTATTGGTTGGCAGTATTTTCAGTCTGGCTCCTAATCCACTTCCACGTCCATTATAAAAGTTGGCACCAATGTTCTATACAATATTAGCAATTTATATAAAAAAAATTAAAAAAAACGAAATGGTCGAACTTAGTGAAAATCAAGGAAAAAAAAATTAATAGGTTTTTTTTTTACGAAAAAAATATTTTTTTTCTTTTCAAAAAAGACAATTAAAAAGCTCAGTAAATGAAGTAAGAAATCCAGTGGTTTAATTATTTTAATATATAATTTTATGACTCCATAATCGGCTTTGAAGTACTGCATGCCAACCGGCTGTCGAAAACTTCAAAGTCCCATAACTCTTTAACTAGTCATTATATCACAAAAATATTTGGTATACGTATCAATAATACGTATAGTTAGAACATACTCAAATATTATTGAAATCGGAAACATCGAGTTTTTTTACCTGTCCGCTTCGCATGGAATGCCCCAGAAGAGAAATAAAACTACCGAATTATTATTTTTTCGTTTATTGTTGCTCCTTCAGTTTTTACACTATTTTAAAAGATTTTTTTTTGTTTTTGCAGATTAGATAATTTTTGGATAAGTCATGATTCAGGGAGATCAAGTTGCATGATTTTCAAAAGCACACTAGAATGCCAAAAAGTCTCTATTGATGTCAATCATCTCCTCTCTTCCCATGGTCAGAAAAATAGGCTCATTGCCCATTTTGCGAAGGAGGGGATTGATCACGAGCTGGAGATTGAAATTTGTTTGTTTTGGTACTTCTTGCACTGGCGGGCTGAAGGAAATATCTAAGTTAGTAGTAGAACAATGACCTTTAGCTGATATCATTAGACTCCTTAGAGGTGATGTGTCCATCTCTATGCTACAAAAATTGAAGAGGATATTCAAAAATTACGTTAGGTTAGGTTAAGTTAGGTTAAGAAGGATGGGTGTGTGATAGTCTTACTTCCACTCCGAGGCCATTTCAATACATTATGAATTCCTTAATACTAGAATGCCCGAAAATCTGACCTACCTAAAATGCCCATAGGTAGTCATTTTGACTACCATATTGTTTACTGACTTTTTTTAAATTTTATTGGTTTTCAAGTAGCAAATATGAATAAATGCATTTTAGATTAAATTAAAATAAGTACTTCATTTTTATTTTTTATGGTTTACAAAGAAAATTCACTAAAATATAATGGCGTACTTTACACATCAATGGGATAAAATGGAATGAAACTTGGAATTTGGAATTTGTGAATGAATTTTGTGAGTGAATTTTTGATTGAAAAACTTGGGAATTGTCACAGCCTACTATGATATTTTTTTTTAATATTTGCAATTATTTGAAATTTTCATATTTCGCAATTGAAGATGCATATTTGTCTATTTATCAGTAAGATTTGCAGAAAATTTTATATAGGTAGTCAAAATGACTACCTTTGGGCATTTAAGGTAAATTTTGCAAAATTGGGGTAAATAATTTTTTTACAATATTTTTAATTTATTTATTCCATTTAGCTCTAAAAACTAATGAAAGTCACGTAAGATATTTTTTTAGAAAGCGATGCAACAAAAGTTATTTACAATAAAAGACCTCAATGTAGTCAAAATGACTCCCTTGGGCATTCTAGTGTTAATGGAGATGGTTCTGTCTTCGATTAGAAACCGCGCATCCTCTTGAAGGATAATGGCCCCAGAACCGTTCATCAATTTTGGCTGAATTCAAAAAAGCGCCAGCTGCTTGTGTTCTATGCTGGCTGGTGCCAGTTGGAAATCTCAAGCGTTGACAAATTCCGCGATATTTGATCCTTCCAACGCAGATGTGGTTGCTCTCTTCCGTGCCGTCCAATTGAAGCTTTCCTATATCCGCCTTGCCGCAGCATCTTGAAAAATGCGGCCCAGCTTGACTATGTATATAACTCCTATAAAGTTTATAATTTTTTCGCTCGCTATTTCATGGAATACGTTACTCATCTCCCACGCAAAGAGAACCAAAATTCTGCGGAATATATTTTGCTTCGAACGCCCCCAAAGCACTTTTATCGGTGCTCAACAATGCCCACATCTTCTGCACCACTTTTGAAAGCCTCCAAGACAGTGGAGCACACAAGATTTTATTTTGCGGGGGATATATTATGCACAAATGTTGAGCCTAATACCATTTGAAACCATATTTGCCACCCAAAATGTTTTTATAACAAACAGATATTTGAAGGGTTTGAACACGCCAAAGCCCCTTTTGAGTGCGTAACTGATGTAAGAAAACATTCAAAGTGCACATTTGAAATTCCTTAAAAAAAATATTAATGACAAATTTATACAGAAAAAAAGGCACTTTTAAAATTACTCAAGAAACCCACACACACACACAGACACACCCAGACAAACACACATAAATACCATACGCATATACTTACATATGAACATATACATACATTCATACATACATGCATACATATGTAATAATAAAGTGAAACAAAACAAAAATTTGAGACTCCTTTCTCTACTCTGTCACGGCATCGCATCATTCGTTTCCATTTATTGCTTTTATGGTATGCTGTCAAAATGTGTTTAACCATACAACAACAACAAATACCAGCAAAAACAAACATTATTGCCATTAACGAAAAAGCAACAAAAACCAAACAACACCAAAAGCAAGAAAATTACAGCCAATGCCTTCAAAATGAAGGAACAAACAAGAATGGAAAGGCACACACATACACACACACACACAAACAAACCAACACATATTTGGTTTTATAACCGCGTCGTTATTTTTCGCTTTCGCCTTTATTTCTTTTGTTTTTTTGCTTTGTAGACAATTTGTAGGAAGGAGTGGCGAGTTTAGTGGGCAACATTTAATGAATCAAGAAAAATGTCAGCACATTAATTGTGGGGTTTTAAAGTTGAACTTTTTTACATCTAATTTATAACACTAAAGGAACTAAGAAAAGTCTTGTAGTATTATATTTACTTATTTTGTAATTAATTGGTTTTGAGAAGAAAAAATATTAAATATTGCTTTATGTCAGCGCTAATTGAAATTTGAAGTAAGGATAAGTTAACAAATAAATTTGCATATAAATTGCTTTGTTCAACATTCCCCTTTACCTTTTATGAACATGCTCCGCATTATACAGAAGAGGAAAGACTCATCTGTGCAACTTCTTCTTCGATAGTTTAGGGAATCTAGTCGATACGAATTAATTTGAAGGAGTCTACTAGGCTTTGTAAGGAGCTCAATGTGGATCGATGCGTAAACAGACTTAAGCTCGATTGATTCCGTTATTACAATGAACCTTCATGACCTAATTGGGTTCCGCGTTGGGGCAGTCACTTCTACCTTTGGACCTAATGTGCAAAATTTTAACCTTTTGACAGCCATGTCGCTAATGTTGCAATTGAACTCTTTACTCTCTCGCAATAGTCAAAATCAGGATCTGTGAGCATCAGAAATTTATGAATTGGTGCGGTTGAGTGATTCATGATTATTTCGAACTTTTAGTTTCGTGCATGAACCAGTTAAACTTCACTCTTGAACCATTGGTTCGGTTCAAAGATGGTTTTTTTTTTAAATATTAGGTGTACAACTTTGCTTCCGCCGTTTTTTTCCAAAATTAAAAGCTTTATTGCGAAAAAGTGCTTACAGATGTATTATTCAAAGTATTGTCCGTCGCTAGCGACAACTTTCTCCCATCTTTCCGGCAATTTTCGGATCCCGGCTCGAAAAAAGGAGTCCTCTTTTGACGCTATCCATGAAGCAATCCATTTTTCCAATTCTTCGAAGGATTGAAAATGTTGATCTGCCAGGCCGTGTGCCATCGAACGGAATAGGTGGAAGTCAGAAGGGGCGACATCTGGGGAATACGGCGGGTGGGGCAAGACTTCCCATTTCAGCGTTTCCAGGTACTTTTTGACCACTTTTGCGACGTGAGGCCGAGCATTGTCGTGTTGGAGGATGACTTTGTCATGTCGCTCTTGATATTGTGGCCGCTTTTCTTTTAGCGCGCGACTAAGGCGCATCAGTTGCGTTCGGTAGCGATCTCCTGTGATGGTTTCACCCGGTTTTAAGAGCTCGTAGTAAATCACACCGAGCTGATCCCACCAAATACAAATCATAACCTTGGCGCCGTGAATATTCGGTTTTGCCGTCCATTTTTAAAACGTTGAAACCACTCCCGACACGTTCTTTCACTCAGAGCAGCATCACCGTAAGTTTCTGAGAGCATTCGATGCGCTTCAGCTGCATTTTTTTGCGAATTGTAACAGAAAAGTAAAACTTCCCGCAAATGGCGAGAATTGGGCACATAAACGGACATTTTCGAGCGTGAATAATACGAAAACAAGAACAACTGTCACTGAAACGGCGATGACAATTCGTTAGGCACTGTCCACACTCACTTTAAAGGCATTACCATCTATGTATTTCAACCAGCCTCAGCCGGTACAGCCACCTATCGGAAAACGGCGGAAGCAAAGTTGTACACCTGATAAAAATGACAAAATATTAAAAAAATTAAAAGAGTGAATAAAGAGTCGAAAGAGTGAATAAGAGTGACTTCTTACATACATAAAATTTCCTACTTATTTTTGTTTGATGTTGCCTGATAAGTTGTCGGTATATCGTCGCCTAAGAAAACGATTGTCTCATGTGCTATTAAATTCAATGGAACATACGACATTTGTTTTCTATGGCGACGATATGTTGGCATTATTAGCCACTTTGTATGTTTATTTTGTTTAATATTGTTTGATATAAAAGTTAGTTAGTTTTGTGTGCTTAGCAATTTGCATCGATGGATCAACAAGCCTGTATTGATTTTTATGTGAAAAAGTGCTCCAAAGCACTTCAAATGTTGACTGTGGCATTTGGTAAGTCTAATTTAAGCAAAACAATTTTTTATAAGTAGTACAATTTTATCTCAGAAAGGTGAGAACATATTAAGGACAATGCACGCCCTGGGCGTCCCAGCACGTTAACAACTAATAAAAGCGTTGAAGCAAAGAAGAGAGAGTCGTGAAGAGTCGTCATAGACTCAAAAACTTTTCTAATAGTAAATTAATTAAATTAAATTAAATAGCCATGCAATTTTTTTCTAATTTTTTGGATATAAAATGTTTAACAGTAAAGTTTGTGCCGAAATTGCTTAATTTTTAATTAAAATTTTGAAATTTTGAATTTTTACTAAATTTTCATTTTTGATGAGCATCGCTCAGAAGTTGTTGAATGACATCAACGACCAAACAGCTTTGCTCAAAAGGTTCATAACTAGTGATGAAACAAGTATTTATTGTTCTTACGTTGAAACCAATGCCCAATTATTCCAATAGAAACAACCAGACGAGCGAAGACCCAAAAAAGCACACCAAGTTCGATCAAACCCGAAAGTCTTTTCCAACTGCTTTCTTCGATTACAATGACTTGGTACATTGTGATTTTTTGCCAGAAGGTTTCAAGATCAATAAGAAATATTATCTGTAAGTTGTGAGCCTGAAAAAAATCATAGCCTTTGCATCACCAATGCTCACACATAATTATTTGTTTGAGATTTGTTGGCCCAAAACAACTGCTATTTTAACTCAGCTACCCTATTCACCAACTTCAACTTCTTCCAACACTTGAAAAACCCATGAAACGACGCACATTTTCCATAATTGAAAAGATAAAGACAAGTCCCAGTCCAAACCCAAAAGTTCATGCACATCGGAAGTGTTTAGAAAGGAAATCACCCTTCCTGAAGCATACTTTCAGGCTGTCCTTCGACATGCTTTACACCTTCTTATCTTATTGGACCCATCGATTGCAACAGTGTTAAGATGCCATTTTCAGCAAAGCCAATCACTTTTCCTAAAGCATACTTTCAGTCTGCCCTTCAACTTTAAACCTTTACTTTCAAATGTCATTTAATGGCAAATAGCATCAAACATGGAAGCAACAATTTTTCGGATTTTTACCACAAAAATTCGCTCTACGATTTTTTCTTTGCCTGCTAACACTTTTCATGCGCGTAATCGTGATTTCCTGTATTTATTTGTACACTTTGCTCACACTCTTCCTCACACCGACAGCGCACTAAAAGCAGTTTGAACGCCAGAAAACAGCACTCAATACAGCAGAACAGCAGATATTTTTGTCTGTTTACACTGGGTTTCCGTTTCCGAGCTGTAACATTGTTACGTCTAAACGCTTTCCGCACTCGTCACGGCCATAAAGCGGCGAAGAGAAATCCAACAGCGGAAATAGCAGAAATCAACAGAAAGTATCTGTGAAAAAATCATGACAACCAACATGCGAGCAGCGCACTTTGCTATACATTTCACTCAATTCTTTATCTTTGGTTTTTTTTATTTTTTTATTTTATTTTTGAATTTTTTACATTTTATTTTATACTTCTTTTTGATTTTTTTGCTTCCATTTTCTCGTCTTGTTTTCGTTTTCTTGTCTTGTTTTCGTTTTCTTGTCTTGTTTTTATTTTTCTTCTCTTGCTTGTTTTACAAAATGTGCTTGCAAATATCAGAAATTTGTCGCCGTTCTGTCGTTTTACTTTGGCCACTTATCTGCACTTGTTTTCAGCTCTTCGACGTAAAGGAATTTTGTCAAAAATTGAATTTATATGTAAAGCAGTTTTTGGCGATTTACTGACGAAAGCTGACAGCATGGCTGTTGCTATGCTGCTGACACCGAGACGACAGCGAAGATATTTTAATCATAAAATAAAAGCATAGCACCGAGCAAAGAGCGTCGAGTGTCGGACTTGAAAAGAATGTAAAAAAAATAATAAAAATTCTCAATCTTAGCCAAGTGGTAACCCTGCAGCGCTGAACGCCAAATAAACTTGTCTGCCAAGAATTAATTCAAATGGTTCAACTAATGCCGTCGGCTAAATGTTGCTGCCAAAAATTGCTGCTCTCAGCGGCGCCGAATTGAGTGACAGCTTAACTGGCATCTGCACAGTACATTTAATTCCGTCAAGGGATTGGTTGGCTTAATTTGCTGGGAAATCCTTTATCCCATTTTACATAATTTTTTTTTGTACTTTGATCGCAGCGATTAAGGAAGCGCTTTTATAGGCAAAAATTAATGAACTGTAGGTTTACTTTAGAAAATGAACCGCCGCTAAGAAGATGTTTTTTTGAAGTGTGGGGACTAAAGGGGCAAAACATGGGTTAAGGTGTCATATGGAAAAACAAGAATAAATTGATTTTGATATTAATTCCAAACTTAATGAAAATACACCAAATCAATGATAACCCGACACGTATGTTTTTTTAAGTTTTTCGAAAATAAAAACTTAACTGGGTCAACAATGGGTTAAGGTTCGTATACAGCAACCCTATAAATAAACATGAACAGATTGCCTTCAAAATTGGTGGGAAATGGAAAATAATTCGACACGTATTTTTTTGTTTTTCGAAAATTAAAATTTAACGGGTTAATAATGGGTTAAGGTTCATACACGGGTAGACTTTGAAAAAAAACATGAGTAGATTGTCTTCAAAATTGGTGGAAACACTTAAAATGGAATATAACTCGACATGTGCTTTTCAGTTTTTCGAAAATAAAAACTTAACTGGGCCAACAATGGGTTAAGGTTCATATATGGGAAGGCTTTGCAAAAAAACATGAACAGATTGACTTTAAATTTTGTGGAAATACTTAAAAAAGAATATAACTCGACACGTATTTTTTTGTTTTTCGAAAATGGAACTTTTACTGGATCAACAATGGGTTAAGGTTCGTAAGGAAAACTATGAATGAAAACAAAAAAATGAAAATATTTGGACACGTATTTTTTTGTTTAACGAAAATTAAAATTTGATGGGGTCAACAATGGGTTAAGGCTCGTAACACGGAAAGTTTATGAAAAATAGATGAACAAATTAACTTCAAAATTGGTGGAAACACTTAAAATGGAATATAATTTTACACGTATTTTTTTGTTTTTCGAAAATTAAAACTTAACTGGGTCAACCATGGGTTAAGGTTCGTATGGAAGACTGAAAAAAAATGGCCTCTAAAAATGGTGAAAACATTTAAAATAGAAAATAATTCGACACGTACTTTTTTTAAATTAAAATTTAACTAGGTCAGCAATGGGTTAAGGTTCGAATACGCAAAGACTATAGAAAAAAATTAACTAATTGATTTCAAATTTAAAGAAAATATTCAAAATCCAAAATAAGTGTTAAATTAAGATTATTATTTTTTAGTTTTTAGAAAATCAAATTCCGGCGAGGTCAACCAAGTGCTTAAAGTTTATATAAAGATTGTGTTTGTAAAAAAAAAACTTGAACTAAATAAGTACTGTGTTCAAATTTGGGGAAAACACTTGAAATTTGAAATAATTATACACACGTGTTTTATTTTTTGGAAAATCAAAATCTGACGGGGTCAAAAATGAGTTAAGGTTTGTAAATGAAAAGGTTTGTATACTGAAAAAAAAACTGAGCTAAACAACTGCTGACGTAAAGTTTGGTGAAGCATTAGAAATTTTTGGAATAAATAATATTGGAAACGAAATAATTGGAAAATTTTTTTTTTAAAGAAAATCAAAATTTGACGGGTAAATAAAGGGTTAAAAGATCGTATGAAGAAATGTGATTTAATATTTTTCTAATTCAAACTTAGAAGAAGCATTTCTAATGAAAAATAATTTAACATTTTCCAGTTTTTCTTTTAAATCAACATTAAAGAAGCTCAGCGGTGGGTTAAGATTTTGTATGAGGAAACTGTGAAAAAACATGACATAATGAGCCTATCGACTTCAAAGTTGGTGAATGTGAACCAAAAGAGAAATATTTCTATACGTATTTTTAAGTTTTTTTATATCAAAATGTAACGACGTCAACTAAGCGTTAAGTGCTTGCAGGAAGCAACTGAATAAACAAGAAAAAATGAGCCTATGACTTCAAAGATGATGAAATTGCTCCAAATTAGATATTATTCGACAAATATTTTTTTGATGAAATTCAAGGTGGAACGGTGTCAACTAAAGGTTAAAAGTTTGTAAGAATAAACTGTGAAAAAACATGAATAAATGGGTTTATTGACTTTAAAGTTGATGAAAGTACTTCAAGTAAGAAATAATTCAACACGTGTTCTTCACTTTTTTGAAAATCAAAATGTAACGGGGATCTACGATGAGTTATCGATTCGCTGGAAGAAACTGAAAAAAACATGAATTAATGGCTTTATTGACTTCAAAGTGCGTGACAGTTTGGAACACTGAGAAATAACTCTACACGTATTTTTTACTTTTTCGAAAATTGGATTCTAAAGGTGTTCACAATGGGTTAAAATTTTATTAAAAAAAATATTCATTAAGGGTCATATTGACTTAAATTATTTGTTGAAACACTTCAAATGAAAAATATTTCGAAATAGGTTTTTAACTTTTTTGAAAAATAAAACATAACGGGGTAAGTTAAGGGTTAAGAGTTTGTAATATATGAATAAATATGATTTAATGGACCTACTGACTTCAAATAGCAAAAAAAGAGCTTCAAGGGGGAAATAATTAGAGAAATATTATTAATTTTTTTTTCAAGATCTCACGGGGTCAACAAAGAGTTCAGAGAAACTTAATTAATTTGGCCCATTGACTACAGACTTGTGCTCAAAATTACGTTTCGATGATGTTACATGTTCAAAAATCAACATCTCGCTTTCATAAGTAAGAGTTCTTCACTCGTCAGTTTCCAGAGCTCAGGGCTTCTAATTGTGTTTGACCAGAATATTCTTGAAATGATTTGCCAACACTTGTTGACGAAGTGTTGGAGGAGGTGAACCGTCGATCGCACAACCGACGATTATTCTAAAATAGTATTCCAAATTAAGATAATAAATAAATTTAAATTTTTGTCTTAGCCATGCTTCTGCGGATTTTTTTTTTTTTATCCAACCAACTCATATATTTAGAATATTTTATTATATTTTTTTACACACCACTAAGTCCTATTTTGCTTTGAATTTTCCCTAAACTGAAAAAGATTGTATAAAATAAATTCCATAAAATCGCAAACTAATTGCACTAAACTGGAAAAAAAATATCACTCATACGTTAAGCAGTTCATGTGTCCAAAGTCCTTGAACTTAGATTCCAAATTCCATTAACCTTTGCGCTTTTAGTGTAGTCATCGCACAGAAAGTCGCTGGTGTTGCTGTCAATAACGCACATTTACATATATATTCGTCTATTTGCATACATTATATTTACGCATGTCTCACATGTGTGCAGACACACACACACTCTCATACTAACCCATGAGTTTACCACACACCGTTACGCCAAATTTTGTTTTACACTTCACCGCTTCAGCAGACATCGCTTCCCAACGATTTCCACATTGTTTGCTGCCAACTTCACACCGACCGACCAGCTTCCCACTCTTACACCTTTCTGCTGTTTGTATGATTTTAACGGCCAAACCAAAACAATAGACAGCATCAATGCCGAAAAGCTAAACTGTTCCATAATAAATGTTTTTGTTGTTCTATTTACTACAAACGTGGTTGTTGTCATGCTGGGTGTTGTTTCCATGTTTCCATCAAGCAATCTTTAATCAATCTAAATGCTTGAATAGTCAAAAGCCGCTGCCTGATTGTCTCTCAAGTTTTGCTTTCTCCTTCCCTCTGTGTGTGTAAATTATATGAAAGCATTTGTGTGCGTGTTGTATTCATGTCTGTGTATGTGTTGCAGTGTTTTCTTATATGATGTCATATGATTAGCGCATAATATTTGTGTGTATGTGTGTGTGTGTGAATATATGTGAGTTTTATGTATTTTTTCGCTTTGTGTGTTTATTAATTTTAAATTATTCTTTTGTCGCCACTTTGACGATTTGACAGTCTGCCAAGTTGCCCGATGAATTGAATTTGATGGTGTGAGCTTCATTATTTATGCTGTCGGCTCTGTCAAAGCTTATCGGTCCGAGCAGATAAAAGTCGACTAACATTAGACACGAGATTATGCCATATTTGCATATTTGTATGTGTGTTGGTACATTTTTTTTTCTTGTTCACTTCTCCCTGGAGCATAGGACCTTCACAAGACTCTTCCATTTTACACGATTCTGGGCTGATGCCTTTTGTTGGTTATGTCAATCGGTTGTGTTGTTCTGCCAGGGTAGGTGATTGGCCTGCCTCAGTTAGTGCATACATGTGTGTTAGTAATTTGTTTGCTACAGACAACTTAATGTTGTTTTAATACAAACCTCTGAGTTTGCTTAAAAATCGTATATTCCATTCTATGGGCTTCAGGACATGACGGGAAAAGTGTACTAGTTTTACGATACTCAAGGCCGATGAGCTCAAACTTTTTCCACCTAATGGGCCGCGATACCAAATAAAATTAAGGCAGGCCATAGTCGAATACTTGATGTAACTTATTCAAGAAAACTGAAGATTTTATCTAATAAGTTCGAAGGATGTGATTGATGGGGAAGAATGAATCTGTACTCAAGCCAAGTTTTGGTTTAACCCTCTCAACCCTGAATTTTACCCTCTGTCTCGATATTACTTTTTGGTATTTAAATCATGAAACACTCTTCTACGAAGTGTACTCACGACATTTGAAGTCGCCACGCCTCTTTGTTAGAGTTCTAGAGCTAGTTTACTTTTGAACAGTTTTAGCTTAAAACGGGTTAAATAAATTTGGTATCAATATTTTTGAATTATACAAAACTTATTTAATATTTATGGAAAAATACAAAATTATTACTTTTTGATTTTGTTTAACCATTATTAAAGAAACAGCGTTTTGATCAAACGCGCCCAATTCGTAGACTTCAATTAGAACACAAACTTTCCCTGATATCGCTGGAAATTATTGGAAATTAAACAGTAACATTTTTGTAATTTGCTTTGAATTCATTGAATTCTAAAAATATTAAGTTATTGGTGCCTACTTAAGTTAAACCCATAAATCAATCGTAGCGTTTGCTATAAGATGGCAAATAGGTGAAGTTGCTCTCAGGCAACTTTGGGGTCGAAATGGTTAATACACTTACTGGGCGACCACAGAAAGTCAGGTATTCGGAAGAAATATTCCAATAGCACTGTAAAATTATGTGGTGATCAACAGTATGAAACAAAACACAATAAAGTCGAAACTGGGGCATGATTTTTCTGGCGACACTCAACTTTGGCAACGTTGCACGTGTTGCGAGTTGTGACAAAAATGCTACAATAAAATATTGTAGTCACACAAATCTCAGTACAAAGTTTTGTTGCAAATACTTAAATTAAAATATATTCCAAATTTGAAGAAAAAATATTGGTCAGTATAGAAACTGTGAGCTCTTAAAATAAGCTCTTACAGCTTTGAAAAAATGTCTGCATACGAATAGCAAATTTGTAAATAGCAAATTATTTGTTAAATTAATTTTTACTTTCACTTTTGGGTACAATATTTTAAAATCAATTATGAGCGAGTCTCTAAAATTTGGTGTTTTCGTAAGGTTTACAGAATTTAGATCTAGCAAGAGGAAAATTTTGCTGATTCTTTTCAATCAACAAACAACCAAACCCAAAAGATGACAACCTTACAACTTTGTGTCTATGGGAGGCGCCCTCTGGTGGTGAATTTTGGAACATAAATTAATTTTGTATTTTTTACACCAAAAAATGTTAAGGATTGTTGTATAAATCATTGAAATCGGTTTAGTATTTTCTGAGATATGGTGTTTCCTCGCTTACTTTACTACATTTACAAGTGGGGAGCCAATTACATTGAAAATGACTAGTTTTGTATGACAGCTTCCTTAAGAGTTGAAGATAGCGAGTTAGTATGTATGGAAAAAACATTCAAAAGGGAAAATAAATGGAGGTCAGTCTTACATTTGATACGTCTGGGAGACACTTGGAAGCAGTTGGAGCCCATTATATAAAAACAATCATTTTGTACGGGAGCCTCATTAAGGGTGGGAGATAGGGGCTAAGTTTCATTCGAAGAAATATTCAAAAACAAAAATTAGTGGGGGTCATTCATAGATGTTAACCCTCTCAGAGCAATTTCTGAGCAGCTTTGGAATAAACATTCATACAAATGAATAAGCTGTGGACGTAGTGAGCAGACGTGAAGGGAGACAAGTTCGAAGGCAAAAAGGTGCCGGGTTAAGTGGACAGCACTAATAATAAGGCACAGCTACTTCAGAAATCACCTAGCATGGTTAAACCTTATCAACGATGGAGTTATGTGTAGACTCTGCTTTCAAGATGACGAGACAGTTGCACATATTGTGTCATATCTGGCTCAACCATTCAGAAAAGAGAACAATTTATGGACAAATGGTCATAGAAATTTACTAGAAATATTGCTTGATATATCTTCTACAGATACAATCTACAATCTAGAATCTACTAGATGACAATCTACTAGAGATATTGTTTGACATAGCAATTAGAAGAACGAAGGTTATGGCAGACCTCCGGATGACTAGTCACGAATTTCATGCAGACGCAAAAGGGACGCAAGGAGTTTCACACAAGGAGGATCACAAAGTCTGTCTTACCTAACCGAACCTTATTTGCACGTTTCGGTGAATTCGATTTCCAATTTTCAATTCGGGTGCAGTAAACTATTCCATTTGAGCGTTTTCAAATATTTGTTTACGACTAAATACTTGTAAGTTGAATTTTTTCTTTCTTCATTTGATGGCTTCATATGTATTTTTTATTTATATTTATTTTTATCTATCTCAGTCTCTGTCCAAAATTTTCCGACGCAAATTTCTTTATACAAATGTCTTGCCACAACTTTTCCTTCGTACATTTGAACACTTCCTGTCCTATCCTGCTAGTCCTTCTGCCTGTCCTTTCACGCGGCTCCCTTCATTGACACTTCCTGTAACGTCTTCCCCAACTCTCTCTCTCTCTCTCTTTCTCTATCTCTCTATTTTTCTCTCTCTCTCTCACTCTATCTGCTACTGCCGTCCTACATACATATCTTCGAATTGCTGAATCCTTCGGGGGCGCATTGTTCTTATCGCGCCATCAAATGCTGCATAAAAACGTCTTTGGCTCAGACAATAAAATTCGCTGGCGAACATGTGTCGAAGATGTCATACCAACATTTGCCAGACATTCTATCTAATGGAATTGTCTTAGCACTTGAAAGAATGTACAGAATTTTTGCAAAATGTTAAAGGCAAAAGTTGTATCTCCTTTCGATGTAAAGCATGCAATTTGTTGATATTGTTTTAAGCATTTTTGAAGACATTTTTAAGAGGATTTTTTTGTTTGATTCGAGTAGCGAAAATCCTTTGGGAGTTAAAAACATATGTATAATTTTTTTTTGTTATAAATTTGTATAGGTTTTTAGATAGAAAAGACTGAAGGTATTTTGTATTTTTGATTTATTTATAGGTATTTGTTTAATAAAAAAAATTTGCATAAATTTTGTCAGAGAACGAAAATAAAATTCGTTTGTGTACACTTGCTGCACGATTTTAAAGCTTTTTTTTTTAAAGACGATTTAATGCAAATTCCAGTAGCAGCCGCAGTAATCTTCTGCATCTTTTGCAATGAGGTTTAATTTTTAAATACATTTTTACATTACGCATTTTTGTTTGTTATAAATAAATGTATACTGATACTTATACTGTCTCAAGGCGAAGCCCACTTAAGCCATAAAGGCCCATTGAAATACCATAAACAATCGAGCTAAAGACTGCTTATTTATTGAACCAGTTTGAACTTCTCATGAAGCCTAGTAAACTGTCAAAAGTTTGGCATTGGTTAGATGCCTGGATTGTCAAAGAAGGAGTTGCCCAGATGACGCTTCCTTCTTCAAAATAATGCAGGACAAGCGTAAAGAACATCGATTTACATTTTCGATAGAAGTCATGGGGTATCAATTGAGCAGTGATCTTTCCGAACACCAATCATGATTCTCATATGGTCCCTTTTCAGTCAGAGAAGTTCTCTAAAAAGGCTTAGAACATCAATTATATAGAAGAACTTTTCAGCCCTTCATTGAACCTGTTTAAGGTCCTTATGAAGCCTAGCAGAGTGTGACTAGTCTTATCGGGTAGATCCCCTAGATGGTCAAAGCAGAAGTTGCCTATCTGAGTCTTCCTTCTAGATAAGGCAAGGCAACTACAAGAGAGGTTAAATGTATATTTTTCCTCCATACAGTTTCGGCAGCTGTCACTAAAAAGGAAATTCAAACTTTTAGCGTGGGTGCCAATTGCACAGTGACCCATCAGAACAGCAATCATGCTACTTATCTGATCCTTTTTTAGGGAGAGTGGCTCTCTAGAACAATAGAAATTTAAGGTTGGTCATATTTGGTGCACAAAAGAGTAGCTAAAATAACGTAAAATCATTTTACAGCGATATGGCCACCTTCAACAACACTTCATACCTTCATCATATTTGAAAGGACCTTACTGACATATTTTGCTACTGAAAGTTTAAAATAGAAAATGTAGCCAAAGGCGACAAGTTTCCTTTTTCATTTGATGCCCGCATCTTCATCATTACACAATCGAAAATATTTAAATAAATTCATTGAATCTTAAAGTACTTTTTAAAGTACTTTTATTTGAATGTCCTTTATTTTATTATATTTTACATATTTTATATTTTACTGGCAAGTTTTGGTCGTGAAAGTTTAAAATACAAAATTTAGTCAAAAGGCGACAAGTTTCCTCTTTCATTTGGTGCTCGCATCTTCATAATTACACAACCGAAAATATTTAAATAAATTCCTTGAATTTTAAAGTACTTTTTTTAAAGTACTTTTATTTTAACGTGTTTTGCTCCTGAAAGTTCAAAATACAAAATTTAGTCAAAAGGCGACAAGTTTCCTTTTTCATTTGATGCCCGCATCTTCATCATTGCACAATCAAAAATATTTAAATAAATTCCTTGAAATGTGTATGTCCTTAAAATTTTAACGTACTTTTATTTTAATGTCCTTTATTTTTTTGTATTTTACATATTTTATATTTTACTGGCAAGTTTTGGTGCTGAAAGTTGAAAATAGAAAATTTGGTCAAAAGGCCATAAGTTTCCTCTTTCATTTGGTACTCGCCTCTTCATCATTACACAATCGAAAATATTTAAATAAATTCCTTGAATTTTAAAGTACTTTTTTTAAGTACTTTTATTTTAACGTCCTTAATAATTTTATATTTTACATATTTGAAAGGACCTTACTGACATATTTTGCTGCTGATAGTTCAAAATAGAAAATTTGGTCAAAAGGCGACAAGTTTTCTCTTTCATTTGGTACTCGCATCTTCATCATTACACAATCGAAAATATTTAAACAAATTCTTTGTCCTTAAAATTTTAAAGTACTTTTATTTTAATGTCCTTTATTTTATTATATTTTACATATTTTATATTTTACTGGCAAGTTTTGGTCGTGAAAGTTCAAAATAGAAAATTTAGCCAAAAGGCGACAAGTTTCCTCTTTCATTTGGTACCTGTATCTGCATCATTGTACAATCGAAAATATTTAAACAAATTCTTTGTCCTTAAAATTTTAAAGTACTTTTATTTTAACGTCCTTTATTTTTTATATATGACATATTTGAAAGAACCTTACTGACATGTTTTGATCCTGAAAGTTCAAAATACAAAATTTAGTCAAAATATTTCAATCTATTCTTTTAAATATGTGTGGCCTTAAAATTTTAAAATACTCTTAAGAGGATATTAAATCAGAAAATTAAAAACTGAGTATACCAGGTTACTATCTATTTTTATGCCTGCATTATCTTTTGGATTGTTCAAAAATACTGTCGCACGGTGTTACCAACGAAGTGAATAGTCGGTGAAAGGATGTTCAAAACGTTTTTTAAATTGTGATTCAAAGTCATGACTTGAACTCATGAATTAAATCCACCAAAAAAAAAATTATTTTTCAAGTACCAAATGCTCCCAAATGTTATAAAACAACATAAAATGCAACAGTTTATAAAGCATTAAAGAACAACGACAACATTTCAAGTTTCTTGCGGGCAACCAGGGCAATGCGAACAATGAAAAAGCCAAACAGTCGCACAAGTTACAACAAAACATACACGCACATAGACACAAACATCTTTTTAAAGATTTTCCATCTCCTACATATACAAAAAAATGTTGGCATCTTGGCATTTTCCGACTTTCATTCCTCTATAAATTCCACAATAATTTACCAATTTTTTTTTTGCCTTTTGCATTCTGTTCGAGTCCTTAACATTTTTACGCCTCGTTCGTCGCCTTAAACGGCCCAACATTACTCGGAACTATGTACTTCTATTTGTTGTTGTTATCTACTTCATTGTGGCTTTTGGTTGTTGTTTTTTTATTTACGTTTTACTCTGTTGTTGGTTTTATTGCATGGCACTACCATCACTTGACACACTGTCACATTCCACCAGTCACCAGTTAAAGTCTAAATTGCATGCGCGCTTCAAAAGCAACAACAACAACAAAATATATGTGGCCGTTTTTTGCAGCATTCTTGCCACTTTTTGCCTGGAACGACAGTCTGTACAGTCTGTAAATGATTTTCACACTTCAACGCATGTTAATTTGCATGCAATGAAATGACAACCAACTGGCATTGAATATCCTTAAAGTAGTTTTTGTCAGTGTTTTAAATGTTCTTTTAAAAGTCGGTACTTTAAAATTTTAAGGACATACATATTTCAAAATGAACCATGAGTACCAAATGATAGATGAAACATTTGGCTTTTTGACTGAATTTTCTATATTGAACTTTTAGGAACAACATATGTATGTAGAAAGGTCCTTTTAAATGTGTCAAATATAAAATAAAGTTAGCAATTTTTAAATAAAAGTACTTTAAAATTTTAAGCACATACCTACATAATTCAAAATGAACCATGGGTGCCAAATGAAATTAAAACTTGGCGCCTTTCAAATAAATTTTCTATTTTGAACTTTTAGAAGCAAAATATGTCAGTAAGATCCTTTCAAATATGTCATATGTAATGAAAACCAAAATACTTAAAAAAAGTACTTAAAATTTTTATGGACATATATCTTTCAAAATGCACCATGGGTACCAAATGAAAGATGAAACTTGTCGCCTTTTAACTAAATGTTCTACTCCGAACTTTCAGTAGCAAAATATGCCAATAAGGTAATTTCAAATAAGCAAAATATAAAAAAAAATAAAGGACTTTAAAATAAAAGTACTTTACAATTTTAAGGACATACATATTTCAGAGAATTTATTTAAATATTCGCGATTGTTCAATAATGAATATATGGATAGCAAATTAAAGATGAAATTTGTAGCCTTTTGACTAAATTTTCTATTTTGAACTGTCGGGAACAAAATATGTCAGTAAGGTACTTTCAAATGTGTAAAATATAAAAAATTAATAACTTTAAAATAAAAGTACTCTAAATTTTTTGGAACATACATCTTTCAAAATGAATTATGGTACTAACTTAAAGAGGAAATTTGTCGCCTTTTGACTCAATTTTTTGAACTTTCAGTAGCAAAATATGTCAGTAAGGTCTTTTCAAACATGATATATATATAAAAAAAGGACGTTAAAATAAAAGTACTTTAAATTTTTTAGAACATGCATCTTTCAAAATGAATTATGGCACCAAATTTGAGAGGAAACTTGTCGCCTGACTCAATTTTCTATTTTGAACCTTCAGTAGCAAAATATGTCAGTAAGGTCTTTTTAAACATGATATATATAAAAAAGGACTTTAAATAAAAGTACTTTAAATTTTTTAGAACATACATCTCTCAAAATGAATTATGGTACAAAATTAAAGAGGTCGCCTTTTGACTCCATTTTTTTAACTTTCAGTAGAAAAATATGTCAGTAAGGTCTTTTCAAACATGATATATATATAAAAAAAAGGTCTTTAAATAAAAGTACTTTACATTTTTAGGGACACACACCTTTCCAAGGATTTCTTTGAATATCCGGGGTTGTGCAATAATGAAAATATGGACACCAAATGAAAAAGGAAACTTGTCGTGTTTTGATTAATTTTCTATTTTGACCAAAATATGTCAAAAATGTATATTTTCAAGACCAAAATGTGTCAGTAAGGTCCTTTCAAATGTGTAAAATATAAAACAAATAAGGACAACGAATCAGAAAATAAAAACTGAGTATGCAGTTTTATTATGAATGACCTCCAGCTTCACGCCTATATCATCTTTCGGATGGGTCTCGAAAAAACCGGTTTTTTGTCGTACGGTGTAAAAATATGTCACTACTTTTGGTTCAAGTTCTAAATGTTTAGTATTTTTTCATTCAAGGCATAAAAAAGGGGTATGCAATTTTTGAGAATGAAAGCCAATTGTAACGACTGCAATTTTATTGAGTAGTTAATGTGTTGAATCAGAAGTTCAAGGATCATAAAATTATACAACAAATTTTAATTTTAACCATTTGAAATTTTCCCCCTATTTTTACTATCCCGAACATTTGCTTTTGGAACTAAGAAATCTGTTCCAAACTACGTTCCTCACTTCTCACTCTTATTGTAACCATTCTCACAATTCCATTTGATCTGCCTGCACTCTCTTCCCTCTCACGTTTAGTTATCACGTTTCTCTTTCTTTCGCCCAACAAAATTGCGCACATTCGCCTTGACATTTGCTTTCGCATCAGTCGCCTGTATCACAATAAAATTTATGATTTACACACACTTCAACCACTCAGTCGCTGTTGTCTTGATTCGTTTATTCACTCAGTCAGTGTCGCGCGTTTTTTGTTTCTTCGCTTCTTCAACTCGACGTTTGCGTCTCGCAGTGCCATTCAATTTCCGGTTCAATGAGTTCCGGTGTGCCTGCTGCACTCTGGCGATATTGTCGCTTGGTCGTCAGCGTCATTGACATTTGTGCGTTTTGCATTTGTTGTTGTGCGTCTTTTTGCTGCTATTCATGTGTCGGATTGTGTGTGTTTGTGTGTGAGTGTGTGTTTGTGTGCTTTAGTTAAATAATCGAGGTGCTAATTTATTAGATTTGCAAAACTTTGTACAAGTTTGGGGCATTGAGTTGGCGTTGAATGAGGTCGAACGGGGAAAAGACGTGCTTGACGCAAATTAAAGAATCGTTAGAGAAGTAGTGAGTAGAGATTGAAAGAAAAGAGTAACGAGCAGAGTTTGAGAGAAAATAGTCGCAATGAATTTGAATTCTTGATAAGAAATTCCTAGTAGTGAAAAATTGAGCGTAACAATTGAGTACAGAATTACTTCATTTTGCATGATAAAAGTATTTATAATGATCTTGACTGACTAATTTACTGCTGCACTATGGAAATGGAAGTTTTTGAGCTTCATTTAGCTAATTTCTTTAATAAAGAACATTTCCATTTTGATAGAATATATTTAAAATTTGTTATCTTTCTTCTCTCAGAGAAAACCTTCACCCAGTACGAACAAAAGTAATTTGAACAATATTTCTCCCAACTATTTCTACCCATTAAATCACCTATAACACTGCACAACAAAATCAAATTTTTTTTAAAAGGTTCTGACATCGGATTCTGGTAGAGGGGGCCGAAAAAAAATATACGTGTATCGGCGTTTTGAAAGTTTACCAAGTTTTATATGTAATGGTTGTAAAAGAATTTTTTTTTGTTGGCACAAGCAGTGGATGGAGAATATTATGCTCGCCTAATGTCCCTTCAGCTCTCGGCTCCCATTGTTTTTTGGACGTGCAAGTTTTGTAGGGCATTTAGTACCAATTTTGGATAAGTACGAAATAAACACTTAAACGCATTTTCAATTTTGGCTTAATTCTGGCATTGACGTTAATTTCTGAGCTTTGATGTATTCATAGACCTATAGTAGAATTTTATGGCGAATATTTTCGTGGTACATTTGTTCCTTAAAAAGTCCTGTTTTACAGGACATTTTTGGCATTTTAGAAAAAAAGGGTCAAATTGACCTCTACAAATAGGAGCTATGCTCCACAAAAATTTTCTCCGTAGTATTTTACATCAAATTGCTAAACACATCACATACCTAAAATATGAGGTTACATGGTTTTCGTATGCCGATTCACCATAAGAATGTGCAAAAGGGGGAAACTTTGACCCCCCTAAAAAAAAATTCAGACGTAAACTTTCAAAACGCCGACACAAGTATATTTGTTTTTTGTCCCCTCTACCAGAATCCGTTGTCAGAACCTTGTTATTTTTTTTTGTGTTGTACAGTGTAATTAGGCTACATTCACAGAACATTCAAACGCAAGATGAACTTTCTCATAATTACTTGCTAACAAAAACAGCAAATCTCTACAACTATTTGGAAGTTATTGGGGGTAATTATTCTTTTATTCAACACAATGACTGAGCTATAGAAAATGATGTCGCAAATTGCAAGAACAGAAAAAAAAACTGCATGATAATATTTCGTCTTCTTCACAATGATTCTTATCGTCCCATGTTGCAATATTTACATTCATCTAAACAAATTTACCTAAACATCAATTTACATTATGTCCGCCAGTACGCTTCAACCAATATTTTCAGCTACATTAGGCAACTTTCTACACAACATTTAGCAATTAATGTCATCGAAACAATATTGAAGCAATTTATAAAAAATTCCATCAACAATGTATGCATTGAAAAATATGCTGCTGGCTATGGTATATGTCAAGCTATCAAATGATGCACACTAATGATGCCTGGTAATGTATGCTCACTATACAACAACAACAACAACAACAACAGTAACAACTACACCCACAACAATAACAATGCCAACAAAAGCAACGTGACCCAAAATCAACAAAAGCGTTCATACAAATATTTGGATACAAGTTTCAATGCGTTTTAACCCATGACAGCCGCATGAGGTTTTAAGTTGACATAGAAGAGAGTTGAGGCAAAACGACATATTTGGAATCATACCAGAGGTCTTTGGTTCGATTCCTAGTTGGGGATAGTTAAACAATTGTGCGATGTTTAGAAGTAAATAAGTTGCAGTTCAGTGCAAAATCTGCAATTGTGAAAGAAAACTTGTCAACTGTCAGGTAGAACTGTAAAACTATCCAGTGACGCACACAGGGAGGTTTGGTTTCAACCCTCCAAACACAAAAATGTCTGGTACAAAATATAGTTTCGAATGGAATTGGGCTCAAAAGTTGTACGAAAAACCCCCAAAGTGAAACCCTGTGTGCGCCACTGAACCTGAATTTGCAAATGTAAGATATGTTAAGACTTAAAAAATTAATTTTTCCCATCATCTAACCATCACTTACCTAATAAAAAATAAATTTGTTTAAACCATACAGCAAGATTTATGCTTTGGCATTAAAAGTTTAACAACAACTTCCCTAACCTGATATGAAATGCTACTTTTTTTACAAAATATACAACAAAAGTTATGTGCCGACATTAATGGGTTAACAACAACAACAACAACTTCAGTTCCTGAGGCCACAACCAACTCAACCGACCATCTGCTTGCAAATTACGAATTTTGCACAAAGCAAATAGGAAAAATAGAAAATGGAAAATATGAACGTGCATGAGTGCCTCATAGCTGGAAGATGCAGCGAGAAGGGAGCAAAAAAGTGCAAATCTTTATGTCGTCTGTGCTTGCTGTGCCACTTTCTACAAACCTTACCACTGTGTGCAGTGTAGTGCAGGCAACAACATGCAGCAACAGTGCCAACAAACTTCAACCAACAACGTCAACAACAACAACAATGTACCGCAGTGGCTATGCGACTGCGTAAACAAGCCACAACAAAAACAAACCAACACAGCACGCAGGGAGCCTGGCGACACGCAGTAAACCGGTGCATATGCACCTGAAATGGTGACTGAAACTTTGCCGTCAGTTATCTTTCAACAAATTTTCTATAATTTTTTCTTTGTTTGCTTGCGATTTTTTTTTCTATTTTAAAAATTTGTTTCCTTTAGATTTTCTCTTTTTATTGTAATTTTTTCTTCTTTTTTTTTGAGTGAGAAAACTTTTGCATCTTTATGCGGTTACCTGCAGCTCCCATAGTTTGGTTGTTCGTTTTGCTGGCTAAAATTTGTCTCGTTGGCTACGTGCAATCGTATGCTCTCTGCAGCTTCAAGCAAGTTTTAAACTTTAAAGAGTTGCATTTTAAAATGGAAAGTTTGCAGTTGCCATTAGCTATGCTAAGGCGATAAGTGATGCGTGCTTAGTGAGCTGTAAATTAGTTTTGTGAAAGAGAGCCATTTAGTTGGTCGTCTTCAAATTCACATTCAAATTTTATATCGACTCTTTTTACTGAGAATTTTGTGAAATGATTCAATTTTGTGGTTTATGAGTATTTCAAATCACTGTTTAACATACCTCATCAACTGATAGAAACCCACCAATGTTGAACCATTGCTTCAGTTAAAATTTTCTGTCTTCCCAAAAACAACAGATTAAATCCTGGCGATTTTTTTTAATGTTTTTATGCTCTACTTTATGATTCACAGCTCCTTACCTCAGGCAATAACTCAATCTTAGTGCAGCTCCTGTAAAGAAATAAGTTTAAAGATTAAAAATTTTAAATTTTAATTGAATTGTTACTTCTAATTCTATATTTAAATTTAGTTCTTAATTTTAAGTGTTTAATTTTAAATTTTAAATTATCAACTTTTAATTTTTAATTTCTAGTTTTTAATTTTAATTTTTTAATTTTTAATTTTTAATTTATAATTTTTAGTTTTTAATTTTTAATTTATAATTTTAAATTTTTAATTTTGAATTTCTAATTTTTAAGTTTTAATTTTTGGTTTTTAATTTTTAATTTTTAATTTATATTTTTTGTTTTTAATTTTTAGTTTTTAATTTATAGTTTTTAGTTTTTGATTTTTAATTTTAAATTTGTAATTTATAATTTTTAAGTTTTAATTTTTGATTTTTAATTTTTAGTTTTTAATTAATAATTTTTAGTTTTTAATTTTTAGTTTAAAATTTAAAATTTTAAATTTTTAATTTTTGAATTTTTAATTTTTAACTTGTAATTTTTAATTTTTACTTTTTCATTTTGAATTTTTGATTTTTAATTTTTAATTTTGAATTTTTTATTTTGAATTTTGAATTTTTTTTTAATTTTAAATTTTTAAATTTTAATTTCTTAATTAATTAATTTAATTTTTAGGTTTTAATTTAAAATTTAAAATTTTTAATTTTTAATTTTTAATTTTTAATTTCTAGTTTTTAATTTTTAATTAATTAATTCAATAATTTATTTTTTAATGTTTAATTTTATCTTTTGGTTTTTAATTTAAATTTTTTAATTTTTAATTTTAAATTTATAATTTTAAATTTTTAATTAGTTTTTAATTTTTGAATTTTAATTTTAATTTTTAATTATGAATTTCTAATGTTTAATTTTTAACTTTTGGTTTTTAATTTTAAATTTCATTTTAATTTACATTTTAATTTTAAATTTGAGTTTGAATTTGATTTTAATTATAACTTTGATTTTAATTTGTCCTTTATTTTACGCTTAATTTTAGTTTTATGTATAGTTTTAATTTTAATTGATATCTTTATTTAAATTTTAATTTAAATTTTTAGTTAATTTTTAATTTTAATTTTATTTTTAAATTTTTTAAATATTTAACTTTAGTTGTAATTTTAATTATAGTTTTATTTTAAAAAATGATTTCGATATTAAATCAATATTAATTCTATGATATTTGTAAATTTAATTTAAATTTTAAGTATAGTTTTAGTGTTGATTTCATTTTTTATTTTATTTTTATGTTAATTTTAATTTTATGTTTAATTTTAGTTTCATGTTTAATTTTAGTTTTAATTATAATTTAAATCTTAATTTCAGTATTAATTCTAATTCTAATTTTTATTTTATGTTGAATTTTGAATTTTAATTGTAGTTTTATTTTAAATGTTAATTTCATTATTAATTCTTATTTTACTTTTGATATTAATTATGATTTTAATGTTGATTTTAATTTTGATTTTAATTTTTTATACAATTTCAATTTTAATTCAATAATTAAGTTAATATTTTTTTTACTTTCAATTCTTATTACAATTTTATTTTAAGTTTAGGTTTAAGATTGATTTTAATTTAAGTTTTAGGTTTAATTTTATTTTTATTTATTTCTTTTAAATTGTAGTCTTAGTTTTAAATTTAGTTTGATTTTTTTTAATGTTAATGTTTACGTTAATTTTCATTTTAATTCTATTTAAAAACAATTAAAAAATTTTTTAAATTTATTTAAATTTAATTTAAATGTAAATCTCGGTTTAAGTTTTAATAATACTTTTATTCAGTAATTATTTAATTAATTAATTAGTTTATTAATTGTTGTTTTTATTAAATTGTTGGAATTGTAATTCAACGATTTATTATTATTTTTAAAATTTTTAAATATGTGAAAAATTAATCAAATCATATAACAATTCAACTCTACTCTAATGATCAGTGATTTAAGTTATTTAGTTTCTAAAATGTCACCTCAATCAAGTGCTTTAAAATTGCAATTTCTTCATCCAAAAGCTCATGTCCTTCGGCATTTAATGAATGGAATTTATTCAAGCGCATCTTTGTTGCTACTTTTTAATGACATTGATTGTTTGCTACGACCTTTTTTGCCTTTTACGACCGCGCCTAAATCAAACATTTTCCATCTTACATCACATCGGCATGCTCGAACACATTCACACACACACACACACACACATACTCGCATACAGGAGCAGCACACATTACGCAGTTGTACGCATAAAGTGGATTACCCGGTCGTCGTATCTGTGTGCATATAAATTTTTAATTAGCAGCACACAATGTCAGCTGAGCAAAAACACATTTTCGACAAAATTACCTATGAACATATATGCTGCGGGCTTTTACTATATCTTTGTCCATATATATATTTGTCTTGGTTTCTCATCGTAATTGCCCAACTTTGATGTTACATTTACCTACAAGCAGTTCCGCTTAATCCAGCATGTGACACTTTAATCTTATGAAAGTTTATATGTCAACAAACACTCATACATATCTAGATACGTACAAGTATAAATTTATTTCATGCGTGTGTAAGGCACTGTGCAACATTAAACAACTGATCGAGTTTGATAAGGAATGAACATGATGTAGGATGTTTTTTAATATTTTTTAAAATACTGTTTGCAGTGATTTGAAAATGAGGTTCTTTACTTTAAGTGCAAAGCAACATGTGGTACATTTAAACTTAACATAGTTATCCAATATTTGGACAAATTGAGAGCGTAGGAATGCATCTCAAGCACCAGGACTCCATCTTTAAATCAGTCTTAAACAAACTTAATAAATCCTTAACTATTCTGCCATGTAATTACAATCTCTATTCAACGCAAAATGCTTTTAACCTAACACTTTTTTATATATTTTGTTGCACTGTGTATTGCAAGGCGCCTAGAGGTATGCTACGTGCTGCAATGATATGTTGCTGCGCATACTAATAAATATTTTTTACATTTTTGGCGATTTTCGGCGCTGACATGATTCTAGGGAATCATTTGCTATAGTACATCGTAAATTTTGAAGCTTTTTTGTTATACTCGAAAGTATATTTCAGCCATGGCTCTCACGTTATTGACTCGTTACGCGGCTTGTGGTAAGTGCGTATGTATTTATGCGTGTGGGTGACAACACATTCGCGGTGCCTTATAAAAAAACCGTATACATGTGTGTTTGTATGAGTGATGGCATATACGACTACTTTAAACGCTACGCTGGAAATAATGACTGCGGTAATTCAGCTCATGAGTTTTTGCCCCAAAAAATCATAAAAAAAATAAATTAAACTCACATAAAAGTCTAACGTAAAAGCAAGCAACCTTAAAGCAGCCGTTTGCATGTAAAGGAACAGAAGAAACTCTGGGCTTATGGGCAGACTTGTGAGTGCCGCTTAGCCTACTTGTGCCTAATAGAAGAAGCGCACACCTGGTGCTGACGTACGGAATTATGGGTTTACTTTCAGTTATTTGTGTTCTTTTCTGTTTCGGTTTTACATCTGAAATAAACCACCTGTGTGTGTCTATGTGTTTGGTATGTTCAACTGATTTGCGTGATGTGCGTTCAATTTACTGTAAAAAAAGACAACCAATTTCACAATGTGCAAAGCTGTCTGCTTTATTGCGAACGCAAGTACCTAAATATAAAAAGACCAGCAACCATAATTTCAGCAGAGCAAAAGCAGACTTTGAGTGTGGCCAATAATTGCCGATGTTGAGGTCGTTTGAAATCCAATGACCTTTTTTTCCTTTGTCGGTAAAGCCTAGTAGGCGCAGCACTCAGATATTGTATTGCAACCTGAGGTTACCTGTTCGTTTTCTTTAAATCCACCCGTCCTGCGCACAAATTTGAGTAGATCCTTTGGTGCCAAGCAGCCAATGTGGTCGCTTTTCAACACAATTGTGCCAAATTTCGCACACCGAATTGAAGCGAAAGCGAAGTAGACACATAGAAAATTTTTTACCGCCTCATCATCCCATTTGTTATCAGTGGCTCTGATAACCGCAGATGGGAGTGCAGCATTAGAGCCCATTCTAGCTTAAAAAAATTTTAGGATTTGTTCATTGACGCACAGAAGATTTCATTTGACCCCAATTCCATTTGAAACGATTTTTGCCTCCCTCTTGGTCGTCGACCTCCAGCTTTAAAATATCTTCAGTAATTATTTTTAACAAGATTCGATTCAAAAAAATCCAAGTTCATAAAAAAGCATAACTACAAAAAGTTGACAGTTGAAAGGTTGACAACCTAAGTCGCTCAGCTGGTACTCGATGCCAACGAGGCGTATGAGTAACATACAAATCATTTAATCTTTGCTGATAAATGATAGATGACAGATGACAGATGACAGATGATAGATGATAGATGACAGATGACAGATGACAGATGATAGATGATAGATGATAGATGATAGATGATAGATGATAGATGATAGATGATAGATGATAGATGATAGATGATAGATGATAGATGATAGATGATAGATGATAGATGATAGATGATAGATGATAGATGATAGATGATAGATGATAGATGATAGATGATAGATGATAGATGATAGATGATAGATGATAGATGATAGATGATAGATGATAGATGATAGATGATAGATGATAGATGATAGATGATAGATGATAGATGATAGATGATAGATGATAGATGGTAGATGATAGATGATAGATGATAGATGTTAGATGATAGACGCCTATTTCGAAAAATTTGCCGTTTTGTAGGCTTCTTTCTAAAGCTAGCAACTGTCTCAGATTTGCCCCATGGGGATTTTTGGCCTGTAAAATGCTGTGGTTGTTTAATAACTTGTTGAAAATATTAAATTCTTCTTGCGAAAATGTTACCAAGGCCACTCTGAGAAAGCTTGCGTTACGATTAAAATAAGTAATAGAAATTTATGGAAATTCTTCAGAAGTAAAAGTTAAAGTACCATCCAAAGTAACGAACCACGAAACAAAATTTTTGTACAAAAATACACAAATTTTTAATCATGAGAAGACATAAATATTTTAAATCAAAATAAATAAAAAGAATGAAACAAAATCTCACAACAAATTTTTTACATTGTGTACAAAATTGAAACGTCTGTCATTGCTCTCAGCTAGCATAACTTTGCCGACTTCACCATCTCATTTTTCTAACGTCACAAAGTTAGCTGTGTGTGTGTGTGTGTGTGTGTGCGCACGCAACCTTGACGAACGTTGGCTGGTTATCACGCAGACGTCTGCCACTTTACTTTACAAGTTACGCTTCACAATTTACGTTCGTTGTTTTAAGCATTTCATTTATTTTCATTTTCCACTGAGTGACAAAAATTGGCAGAAGGGACCAATTTTTGTCACTCAACCATATGTCGGCTGTGGTTTTATATTTACAAATAAAGCAACATAAGAAATGCATTTTAAATTTCTTTCATAAAAAATATGCAAAAGAAAAACAACTGAAATCGTTGATACTGTCACCTTTGACACATTTTTAGCTATGCGCTGAAATGCATTAAAGCGTAAAATTTAAAAAGACTAAACAAAACAACTTGAGGGCATTTTGCATTTGTTGCAAAACAAAAGCGACGGCCGCAGGACTTTATGGCGTTGACAGTTTGTTTATTTTATTTTCTCTCTCGAATTGCTACTTTCAGCTACGATTTGTTGATGTGAAATGTGCTGAAATTTGCATATTTTTTGTTAACTATTTTATTATTTTAAAGAAAAGCAGCGTTTGTGGTTTTTTGTGTAGACAGTTTGTGTTGCCTAAAAGTATGCTTTGGATGTAAGGAGGGAAACACAGAAATTTTGTAGAAGTAAAGTAATAAAACTAGTTTTTATTATTTTGACATTGTTTGTAGTAATTTTTATTAGCAGTACTAACAAAATTCGTCGTATTGGCGACGACAATCGAATACGAAAGAACAACGAGCTTTATGAGCTGTTAAAAGTTATGGAAATAGCACAGCGAATCAATATCCTGTGGCTATGCTGGCTGACCATGTCTCCCGTAGAGACGAAGAAGCTTTGACGAAGAAAATGTTCAATGCGGTAATTGGAGGTCTACGACGAAGAGGGAGGCCGTGTCTACGGTCAAAGAACCACAACCAGGACCATAACCAGATAAGTCATGACACATGAGCGGCATGTAGAATTCACCAACTTCGGTAGTCCTTTACGAATTTGTAAGTAGTCCAACAATGCTTCAGCGGCTTCAGAAATATGCAATTCATGCAACAAATCTGACTAAAACTGAACCAAAATGCACCAAAAGTCTGTTTAATCTCAATAGGGAAGCATTGCCAGTTTTCGTTGGGGTGATTGAAGGTCATTGCATTCTGAGCAGTCATGCTAGAAGATTGGCGAAGACCACCAACGATTTCTGCCGTAGCTACAGAGGCAAAGAAAAGATAGAAACCATTTTCAACTAACTTTTTATCTTTTCCGCTTTTTGTAAAGAGAGGCCATCAAAACATTATTTGTCTAGTAGCTAAAGAGGTATAAAAGAGATACAAACTATTCTCTGCTTACATTGCATCCCTCTTGCTTTTTGTTAAAAATAAACACAAAAACCGAAAAGAAACAAAGGTTTTGTAAATTTCAAAATTGTTGGGGCCAGTTTGAAACCTACAACAAAGGAGGCGATCTTAAATATCAAAACTGTGCCTAAGCATAGAAAACTTAATTTTATATTTTCTTCTTTGGGGATACAAATAAATATTTTTAAAGGGTTTTTTACTTTGCAGCTTTATGCACAATTAAATTTATATATTCTTCTTTTCTTCATTGGGAGTACAAATAAGTTTTGTTGCTACTTTGCAGCTTTAAGCAGAAAAATTGAAACAATGCATTTAGTTCAAAGGATGACTTTGAACTTAATGTGACTTATGACTTTTTTTATCTTTCAGGAAGCACACGGATTATGCGACAAATTTCTCGTCTTTTGAGGCTATCCAAAAATTAGCCCAATCCTTGTCTACTTCTTATGGAGAAAAGTGCTGCTCGTCCAGGCCATTAGTCATCGAGGGGATTAAGTGATAGTAGCAAGGAGCAATATCTGGTAAATACGGCAGGTGGGAAAGGACATCCCGTCGAAGCACCTCCAGTGTTTCCTTGAAGACTTTTGCATCAAGTGGCTGCACGTTGTTATGCAGAAAGATGATTTTAGTCTGCAAGTTGTGTATTGTTGGCACTAAGGTTGACATGTATATGTACATTAAAGTAAAAAGAAAGTATGTTGTCCACATTTAAACAAAATGATACAAACTAATTTTTAAAAGTGTCATTGTTTACACTTTAACATGAATACAGTTACAAAACGGCCCGTTGCAATTTAATGCTAACAACGCCATCTTTTGTAAAAAGCTCAACATTTTTTTTACCCTTTTTTTTCTCTTATACAAAACTTTTTAACACTTTCAGCACCGTTTTGCCACTTTTAAAAGTTCGCTGCGAAAATATGAAACGTGCATTACAAAAAAGATTTCCAAACACGAAACAGCAAAATTTTCAGGACAATTTTCACCAACCACGCAGGTAACTATATGGAAGAACAACTTTTCTGCTTTCAACTTTTGGCGCGTACAACAAATTTGCAACCACGTTATCAACATGTGTTGAACATTCAACACGCTAAAAATAATACAAGCAGAGACTACAAAACATTGAGTAAAAAACCATTGCAGTGCTCCAATGAAGCATACCAGAGACCTAAAATAATTATTATCCATATTTTTGGGAATAAAAAAATTGCCCTAATTTAAGAAATTTCTAAAAATATTGCTTTATAATAATTATTCCCAATAAGAAATTTTTTACATCGCCTATAACTATTATCATGTAATAAATATTTTTGAGTTGCATAATAACTCTTATAAGTAATAAGTATACTTTTCGTTGTCGATAATTATTATTTAGGGATTTTTTTTTTTACATTGCTTCATAACTTTTATTTTTGACTTTTTTAATTTACGTTACCGATAACTATTATTTTGACAAATTTTTTTTTTTACGTTGCTTCATAACTTTTATTTATAATTTTTTTTCATTTACGTTGCCGATAGATAACTATTATTTTGAAAAAAAAAATTTTTACGTTGAATTACCACATTTTGGATATGAATTGATTTTTAATTGTTTTAAATTGACAAACGCAAATTAAGTGCAGAATCCTAATTTCCACCAACAACTAAATAATTAAAAATCAATTCATACTCAAAATGTGGTAAGGCAACGTAAAAAAAAAAATTTTCTTTCATAAAAGTTATGAAGCAACGTAAAAAAAATTTCTCAAAATAATAGTTATCGGCAACGTAAATACCAAAAAAATCATAAATAAAAGTTATGAAGCAACGTAAAAAAAATGTCTCAAAATAATAGTTATCGGTAACGTAAATTAAAAAAAAATCATAAATAAAAGTTATAAAGCAATGTAAACAAAAAAAAATCAAAAATAATAATTATCGAAAACAAAAAACAAATTTGTTTCTTATAACAGTTATTACGCAACGAAAAAATTAATTGTCGCAAATAATAATTATAATCAACAAATAAAATTTATGTTGCATTGTAATAGTTACATTGCAATTATTTTCTTAAAAAACTTATAACCCTTTAACCCTGAAGCATACAAACAACTTTGAGTACCGAAAATTTGAGCTTGCACTGTTCACTCATCTTCGGCGAAACAGAAAACTTTACTTTTGTTATACAATATCAACACTCCAATGACTGATTTCCGCCACTAAAGCGGCAGACAAATTGCACGCATTTGTGTTGCTTGAGGGCGAAAGAAGAAGAAGAAGAAGAACTGCACAGCCGGGCATTCAGCAAATATCTACGTTGCTGTAGTTTTGCATTGAAGCCATTGCCAGCACTATACACTCATTATTTCTTTACATACAAGCACTTTGCTGCATGTTACGTATACGCCCAGGTGTGCAAACCAAATACTGAAAGCAGCAAAGCAACTCAACCCAAGCGCAAAGTTCGCATTTATTCACTGCTTTTGCAACCATTTTTGACCTACTAAGCTCAACTCAGTGACCTGCACTTCATTTGCTGCTCACTTTGCAAAACCAACATTCTCATTAACCTTCTGCGCGCCATTCGTAATTCTATTCGTAATCCAAGCAATTCTATGAACAGCCTAAGGCCAGTTTTTTGGCCTCTTTTCTTCAACAATGTTTTGCCGTTCAGTCTGCAACGTGAACAAATAAACCAATCTGCAAATAGTCCAATAGCAGCGCCTCGAGTTGCATCGCCTAATTAGTTATTGGTTGAGAAATATCAAACAAACAATTGGCGCCCATTACAAACGTTGAAGTCGTTGATTTGGTTTTTGCTTCAAACTGAAAATGTTTGTTTATGACTTTTTGTGCACTTTTAGCGGACTTTAGTGGGCTGTGAAAATTAAATTAAAACAAATGCTTTTCGGCTTTCCATCGTTAATTTGATTAAATTCCACACAACTACAAAGCAAACAGCGAGAAAACACACAACGTGCTGTTGCGTTCAGCTCAAATTCAAAGCATGTTTACTTATTTTTCTTTTGCTGCGCGTATTTTACTGTTGTCGCGTACGCGTTTTTGTGTGTGAACATTTAATTTTAATGCACATAAATTTGTTATTTTATGTGCTGAGCGCGTAGCTGCTCTGCACGTTCGACCAGCGTTGCTTTAATGATTTTCTGAGCGCCAAAAATTTTTATTTGCTAGCTGTGTGCGGCGACTTGGTAAAATGTGATTTTTCGAGAACGTTGCTTTAGTGCTGCGAAATCGATTTTCGCTGAAAATTATCACACAAGAAAAATGTGCTGTTTAAAGCGCTGCGATAGTGTTGGTACTTTTTGGGCTTTGCAGTTTGTTCGAGACGTTTTTCGTGTATCTTATAGTTTTAATTAAATCAATAAAAAAGTGGGTTTTGAGAGGCCACCAAAGTTGCAGATAAGTTACAATTTTTATATTTAAAGCGTAAATAGTTGTGGCGATTTAATAATTCCTTTCCTTGAGACAAATGTTTAAGAAAACTGTACCAAATAAAGCTTCACTCCTTTTCTCAAAAAGAAAAAACTAACGGAGTACGAGTAAGTTTTAAATCTGAAAACAAAAATATTTAAAGCCAAATAAAAAGTGGTGTCTGTGGTATTTTAATGCTCTTTAACAGATTAAAACATCAGGAAAAATAATTTTAAGTAAACAAAGTGGGGCTAGTGTCTAGAAAACATTTCAATAAATAGTCAGGTAGGTAGTTAGCAGTGACTTTTAGTACCCTGAACTCGCTCAATTGTCGCTTTTTCAAATAGTTCTTCCTTACATGAGAAAAAATGGTAAGCATTAGAGTTACCCGTACCCTGCAAATAGGACTTGATATATCATATCAAGTCGTTACTGGGTTACAGATTGCCGCAAAAACAATCTCCAGGCGCCTCTCCCAAGAGATTATAGAGCGTCCTCAATTTGGTCCTTCCACCGGATACACGATCACCTTTTTCACTGCAGACCTCCAACTACCGCAAGACCTTTCGCAGTATGAGAATCCTGCAGGATTTTCTTTCATTTTAAGAAGCAAAAAAGCATCTTATTTGCGTCTACCTCGTGGCAATGCAGCCAAAGCCAGTCCTACTTCACTTCCTCTTGGACATTTTCCAATCATTTTTCCCTCCTACGAACCCTACGACAGTAAACTTGCAAATTATCGAATTAATTTTTTGAAAGATGAAAGATCTTTTTTACTACCAGATACTTGGAGTAGACCTCTGTTGCAACCACACAGTTCATCTTTGAACCGTCTGTGTGCAGGGTGACTCCTATCTTTGTAAAAATTGATGCATACCGCTTCAACTTGCTGCCAGAAGGGAAAAGCGTGTTAAACTTTACATAAAATTGGGCACAATTATAAATACTAAAATTATAAATACTAAATAAAGGTAATCCAAATCGAGCAATTCGCTTTCTTGCAATACAAACGTAATTATTTTTTATTAGTTATTAGGAATATTACATATAATTCAATACAAGTTAAGCCAAATTGATCAATCCGTTCTCTTGCAATAAAAAACATTAGCATAAGAAATGTTGTTCCGAGAAAAATTGATTTAAAGTTGTATGTGACTCACCGCTGATCCCTTTCCACATTCGTTTGAAAAGTTGCATAGTTACTCATTTCAAACGGATGAAATTGTGGCATCATAATGGGCCCTATAGACCTAATTGCATCTCAAACAGCGATAGACTCCGTAAACGAACCTTGGTACTACTCAGATAACCGGTCTCGCATCCAACATTTGGAACAAGAAATAAAGTACTTCGAATTAAAATATTGAGTTGAACTTTTTGGAGAAGATTCTCTCTCCATTGCTTTCTCTGCGGCTGTCCGGACTCATTGTGAACGAGAATTGAAGCACTTGGATTTGAGATATTTACTTGAACTTATTGAAGAAAGCTCCGCCGTCCATTGCTTCCTCTGCGCTTGTTGGGCCTCATCAATAAGGAGGCGAAAGACGCTAGACAAACCAATATATCAACATTTACGAGAGAAAGCCAAGTGCAACGTGTACTCGTTATTTATTCGCCTTTATCAACTTCTCTGACTGGATACACCGTGCGGCAGCATTTTTCACACTGGGAAAAATCCATACGTGCGTGAAAATAGAGACCAAATATACTAATACTGCGTACTCAGCTTTTTATTTCTACATCCTTTGTCCTTTTGAAAGGAATTCAAAATTTTGAAAGGGATAAAAAATAAAAAGAATATAAAAAATACTTAACCTAGTTAGAATATGGCGATATGTATATTAAATGAAAGAGGAAAAGCTCAAGAATTTAAATAAAACTGATTTTTTATCTATTTGTAAAAAAGGATATGAAAAAGGTCCTTTGCAAATTTTAATCCTTTATATCCTTAAAAATTTATATAGTGATCAAGGAGGTTTTGGGTTGTAACATACTTACTTTTCAAGAAAATTTTATATAAATTTTCAAGGATATAAAGGATTAAAATTTTCAAAGAACCTTTTTCATATTCTTATTTTACAAATATATAAAAAATCAATTTTATTTCAATTCTTGAGCCTTTCCTCTTTCATTTAATATACATATCGCCATATTCTAACGAGGTTAAGTATTTTTTATATTTTTTTAATTTTGTACCCCCTTTAAAATTTTGAAGTCCTTTTAATAGGACAAAGGATGTAGAAATGAAAAACTGAGTACGCAGTATTACTATGTTTGGTTTCTAGTTTCACGCCCATATGGATTTTTTCCGGTGTGAAAATTTTTTTTATTTTTGTCACACGGTGATATCAAGGTCACATAGCTCAGAAAGCAACACTCTATCACACCACATAGCTTTTACTAATAAAAGTGTTAACAAAACGGCACCTACGTGCTAATCGGTTGCTAGAACATTGCCACTGGAACCAACCAACCATTTAGTTATTAAAAAATCATAAATAGCTCAGTTTATTGCAATATAATGTCTTAGATAGAAGGAATAAATAAATGGCATATAACGTGCGCTGAAGTCGAAATGATTGATAAAAAAATTTATATTTTATGAGATTTTTATCATATGTGAAAATTTTTACATTTTTCTTACAAATAAATCAACGAAAGCAACCAATTTCATTTCCTTATATTTATTAAATTTTATATTAATGCCATATTTCTGTCAACACATAATGGCAACTCACTGGTGCATAATAATAAAATGCGCACATAAATGGCATAATTTTGCTAATTTAGTCGAACTAATACTCCAATGTGTGGATAATACAGGCAATTTATCTTTGCAAAAACCCAACAATGCACAGATACATTTGCCAGACAATAAGACCGACGGCAATAATAGATCCAATTCGTCATTCATGCGCCTGGATGGCCTGGCGCCTAAATCAGGCCAACCAATTCAATATAATTAAATTAGCAATAACTTAATACGAATAGAAAGTGCCATTGAAACGAGCGTAAAAGCAGCATTACGACATCGCTTTTACTCTGCCAGACATGGCAGAAAGCAGAGCCTCACAAGTGCACTCGGGTCGGTTCGGTGCTACTTGTACACACACAATTGATGGCAAACTTAGGTAAATTTATATTTTCCAAGTTGCCCAATACAAAACAAGCAAACACTGAGTTCTGACAGCATGGCAGAGGCGAATCGAATGCAGTGGCAGCTTGTCAAAATTGGGCAAACGTTTGTTACTCATACGACTCCATGTGCAAGTGTAGCTGACTTTCAACTGCAGACAGTTTCAGTTTGCAGCTAGCTGGAAAATTTTTGAATTTTTGCTATACAAATATTTGTATTGTTTGGTTTTCAAGTTGTTGTAGAGTTTTTTAGCAAAATTTCATTGTTCGCATTTGTGACATGTATCAAAGATTGTATGTAGCTGCAATTGAAAGTAGCATTTTTTTCACATTGGGCTTACTTTGCAAAATTTAGGTATCCATGTTGCTTGCATAATATCACTGCACGTACGTACAATTATACAAACCCACAGACACATACAGCCCACACACATACATACATACATTCATTCTTATTCATAGAGTTGCGGCAATGCGCCATCAAAATTGATTCACCTGACAGATTCAAATATTGCGCTGTGTTCGCTGTTTTCGTTTGCTTGCTTTTCTGCTTCCATTCGGTTTTTTGTGCACCAAAGTTTGCTGTATTGTTGCTTCTATAATTTTCCATGCCATTATTATTTGCCTTGAGAACATTTCAACTTTGAAGGATTTCACTTGATTTTATTTTATTTCATTTCAATTCAATTTGATTTGGTTTTGTAGGCAGTGTTAAGACTCTGCAGCGTTGAGTTATTTCGATTTTATATACAAAGTGTGTGCGTGTGAGAAAGAGAGAGAGGCAGAGAGAAAGAGCGCAATGTCAGCAGTACGCGTATAGCAAACTTTTTAATAGGATAATTGAAAAATTGCTTTTCTTGCTTGCTTGAAGTTTAATTTTTTTTTGTGGTTTTTTTGCTTTGGGTTCTACATTTTTTCTTGGTTGCATTTGGTGTAGCAGTTTGTTCTTTGTGCAAATAAATTCGCAATTTAAGTAAATGATAATTGTGCGGTCATAGTATTACTATTGTTGGTGTTGTTGTTGTTGTTATAATTTCAATATGATGACATGATAAGCAGAATATTGACAAGGCTAGGAAATTGACAATGTCTAATAAAGTGTGATCATAAAATATTAAAATTGAAATTAAGCTCAATTTGAAAAGAGCTTAAACTTGAATTCAAATTAAAGAAGACATTTTCTAAGAATTATTGCACAGCTTTGAATAGATTTCAAGAGGAAGCTAAGCTCAGCACAATGGTTCTGAATTGGTTCACAATTTGTGAACACTTGACATTATTTTCTCTTTATTTACTCCACTTGGCAGCAAAGAGCCTCAATTAGGCCAGTGCCTTTTGTTGCTTGCGTTAATTTATTGAAATTCTGCTAGGGTGGGTGATTAGCTTATTGCTAGCAATCCTGGGCGATGGCACTGAAATCAACCATCCCCTCTGAGATTTGTGCACAACGCTTTATGCAAATTCAATTTGAAACGGGAGGAGCATTTGCGAGTAACATTGACCTACTTTCTGTGTACATGTCTGGTTTTGGAACAGGCTACGCTCATTCGGGACTTTCGTCCCCAAAGCCTTCAAAACAAATTTTAATTATGGAGACCAGGAAGTTTCTACAGTTCCTGGAATTCCAAAAGTGCATTTAAAATACCAGAAAATAACAAAATGAATACAAATGAAGATGTGACATCAAAATGGCACTTTATATACTAATTGTGCTACCTAGCTGTGATAACAACCACTTAACCAATAAATCAACCATTTAAAATCTTATTTGTCATATATATTGTTGGGGTTTGGGACTCGGAAAACTTCTTGCTTGCTCCACTTGCATTCATATGTGAAGGTTTATTACTGAGTTGTGTACAGCGCCTAATGTGCAAACTATCCTTTGCTGCTAAATAGGAGATGTTGTTTGAACATGCAGATGGGTTGTTGTCTTTGATAAGCTTACTTTGGTGCTAGTGGTTTTTTTGTTGCGCTAACACGACTACAATATATGCAAATCTGCTGCGAGCTACACAGAAGACGGAAAGAAGGTTGACAATGCTTTATTTGTATTTTAAGTATAAGAAATTATTTCAAAGAAATTTTAATATCTCAATAAATGTTTTTTATTTTGCTTAAGGGGGAACTACCTTTAGACACTTCAAAAAATCGATTTTTTTTTTATTGTTTTAATCGATAGGTATATTGCCTTAGAATATCATGTCAAAGTTTCAAAAGGTAATTCTTGAAATTGTGGAAGAGATGCATCCCGGAAATGACTGGCGCCGAGCTCGCCGAGCGCGCCGAGCAAACTTTAAACGGCATTTTCTCGAAACCATGTTTTTCAAAATTGTGTAAGTGATAATAAAATTACTAATGAACAGATTTTCATTATCTAGCATTCATTTTAAAGAGCATAAAAAATTGTTCTATCTAAACTAAAGATTTAAAAAAAAAACATTTTTAGACATTTTTTTACTGCATATATAACAAAATTTCTTGTGAAAATCCTAATTTTTTTTTGTGAAGCCTGTTTTAGAGGGTTAATTTTCGAATTTCGTAAAAATTTTAGTTCATCGACGATAGAAAACCCTCTCGAGTAAGAAAATGTTTGGTTTTTTTATTTCAGACTAAAATTGCGGCCAGCATCACTTACACAATTTACGATGTCAGCGGCGATATGACTTACAGAATCATTGAAAAATTTGTTAAATTTCTGTTTTAAATTTTACAAAAATGTTTTTTTTTTACCTCAGACATCACTGTAAATATATATTATATTGATTTGAAAAGAACGGTTTTCATTTCCCTGTAAATCGACTGTAAAAATGACCTTTTTTTCGGCCTCTAAAGGTAGTTCCCCCCTTAACCCTTTCGGTTATTCTATGCCATATGGCATAGTCTCTTTTCAGTGCCTGTTTTAGGTCAAAAAACTTGTGGATACTATATTTTTGTTGTTCCTTAGAATAGTTTGAAGTTTTAGGAAAAATACGAAATTAATAAACTGAATAATTAAGTTGAGAGAAGAGAAGTATACACGTTTTTTTAATGGTATATCTTGAGATAGTGAAGGAAGAAGAAGCAGAAAAAATTAGATAACTTTTTTAATTTGACGTTTTCTTTCAATTTAGATACTTTTTTTTTTAATTTTGGCTGAAGTAAATGAAGAAATATTCAAATTTTCGTTATGCGTAAAAATTTGTATGTTTAAGTAATTATTACAGCCACAACGATGTGGTTGCTCTCATAGAAAAACACTCTAAAATACAGGGTCCGAGTATAAAAATTAAAAAATTTCTTATGGAATGTTGCTAATGTAACCACATAGAAGCCTAAAACGTAAAATTTAAAATTTTAACTTTCCCCAGTAAAAAGCTGTACCGAAAGGGTTAAACTAAACCACCAAATGTCAATAATACCATAAATAAAACAAATAAACAGCAACACAAAACTAGCAACAACTTTACGTCAAAAGTGTTTTCCAATTTTAATTTATTTATATTCACTAAAAACATTGTACCTTTTGTTTAACCCATTAAAACCTGACCCCAGAAAGGCTTGTGCGATTTCCATTAAATTTTACACAATCTTATTAATTGACCTAATCAAGAAAAAAAATCAAGCAAAAAATTCATACCATGTTGTTTTTTTTGTCATGTTTTTCGCAAACATTACACAAATAAACAAAATCAAACATTTGCGGAAAATAAAATGTGCCAATAAAATATCAGCTGCTTGGATTTTGACATTTTCACGCGTTGCGTTGTATGAAAATTGGCAGTGTTTAGGCCCAACGTTGCATTCGCGCAACACAAAACTTAAAGCATATTTTTTGTTTAAAAAATTAAAAAAAAAAATTTTCAAAACTTATTTTTAAATAGTTTAGCATTGCAAAATGCAGCCCACTAAGGGATTTTGATAGGTTTGAAGAATAAGTATTTTTGATTGAATTTCAAAAATTCCCCAAAAAAAACCGTTGACTTTGGATCGAAAAAAACGTATGAATATTTAAATAATTTTGAAATTTGAGTATGGAAGAATCTAAAACGATCAATTCTAATCCAATTCTACCCATTTTCAAGTCTTATGTCTTTATGAATTACTTAATATAGCGAAATTCCCAAACGTTGCGCAAACGCAACGCTCAGAGCTTAATGGGTTAAAATCAAAATTAAAACATTCCCATTAATTTTCATTTGTCAAAAAATTTCAAAAAAAACTCTACTTTTTTTAGTAAATAACTACTACCTACTGAAATAATAAATTAGTTTTCATTAATGAAATTGAATTCAACAACAAATGATTCCAAACAACTCTCCCTCATACGCACGCACACACTCAACCACACATTCACACACGTACACGTGCCATCAATTCGCATTAATTTCACGCCTAAATATCGTTTAACACATGAATGCTTTTTTATTGTAGTTAGTGGGAACTCCAATTACTACTTTTTCCGCACATTAGTTTTAGAATAAATTGAAAACAAAAATATAAAATAAAATTTAACATAGTTTCAGGTTTATTTGTACATACTTTTTTGGCTTTGAAATTCCCGAAACTGACACCAATTGCTCCATTCTTGAACTCTTTGTAAATTATTGATTGCTTTTGTTATGATTTAACAATTCTGTGAAAATTTAACTTTAACTAATCCTTTAAGTTTTTATTAAGTAAATAATTTACAAGTGTTATTTTGTCGACTAAATTAAATCATGTTTTGCTTAAATTAATTGAATAAAACATGAGCATTTATTTTCAAAATATTCTTGTTTAGTCATTCAAGGTAACACAAATATGGGAACGCAGCAAAACATTGGAACAAAATAGCTATTCGTTGGTAATAAACCTTAGAAAAGCTTCAATTTAAGATTTGACTTTTTACTGAGGAAAATTTGATTATTTTGTATTTTACAAGTATCATTTTTTTTCTATGCACAAACATCGTGTGAATGAATCCTGAATATGCGAATTGTTGTTCAAGTACAATGCTGTTGTTTTTTTGTCGCACGGTGTTATTCCTATATATTTTTACTATTTTTCTTTATTTATTTCATTTCATTTTATTTTATTTTATTTTATTTTATTTTATTTATTTTTCTCTATTTATTGCTATCTTCTTGTTAGGATTCTTATTCTTATTTTTCTTATTCTCTTCTTTTCTTCTTTTTTCCTTATTCCTCAGTTTTTTTCTTCATCTCCTTATTTTCATCTTTATCTTCAATTTCATCTTTATCTTCAATTTCATCTTCATCTTCATCTGCATCTTCAATTTCATCTTCATCTTCATCTGCATCTTCAATTTCATCTTCGTCTTCAATTTTATCTTCATCTTCTCCTTATCTTCATCTCTATCTTTATCTTTATATTCATCTTTATCTTCATCTTCAACTTTATGTTTATCTTCATCTTCATCTGCATCTTCGTATTCAATTTCATCTTCAATTTCATCTTCATCTTCATATGCATCTGCATGGTCATCTTCATATTCACATTTTTCTTCACCTTCAATTTCATCTTCATCTTAATCTTTGTCTTCATCTTCATCCTCATCTGCATCTTCATCAATTTCAATTTCATCTTCATCTGTATCTTCATATATATCTTCATCTTCATATTCAATTTCATTTTTATCTTCTTCTTCATCTGCATTTTCATCTTCATATTTAATTTCATGTTTATCTTCATCTTCATATGCATCTGCATATTCATCTTCATCTTCAATTTCAACTTCATTTTCATTTTCATTTTCAATTTCAATTTGATCTTCAATTTCATTTTTATTTGCATCTTCATCTGCATTTTTATCTTCATCTCCATCCTCATGTTCTCCATCCTCATCTTTCGCTTTTTTTAGTATTATTATTATTTTTTTTATTTTATTTCCCATCTTTCCATTTTTTGTATCTACTTAACCTTTATCCATTTCATTATTTTTTTGTATTAAAAGTTTCTTTTTATAACTCTTTTTCGTCTTCCTTTAGTTTTTCTTTTTATTTTTTTATTTTTCATATTGTTTAAGTTTATTTTTATTTGTCCCTTAATTTTTGGTAATTAATCTACTATTCACTTAATAAATAGCCCCAATAACTTTCGCTCAATCTTTAGTCCTTTAATTGTTAATTATACAATTCTTAGTCCCTCAATCCTTTAGCTTTCAATTTAATTTTATCTTTCATATATAATCTCTCTATCATTTTTCCTTCAATCATTTATCATTCAATTCTTTAATAGAGGCTAATTGGTTTACTTAAGTGTTTCAATTAGTAATTCGAAACCCTTTATTTATTGGGCTTTCAATGACTGGTAATTAATTGATTACACTACTCGACACGAAAAATGCTCCTAAAAATAAAAGTATTTTTTAGACTAATCTTCGGCTGCTGAACACGAAACTGAAAATCAAAAAATTTTCTTAAGAAGCGTTTTCGAAAAATCTTCGAAAAACACGTTTTTCCCCTCTTATTTCAGTTATGAGCACATATCTCGTAAACCAACCATCCGACTAACATCCGATTATGCAATGATGAAGATATGGGTATCAAATGACAGAGGATAATTGTCTCCTCTTAACTAAATTTTCTATTTTGAACTTTCAGAACTTTGAAATAGAAAAAAATTTAGATGTATGGATCTACAGACTGAGATCCAAAACATATATGTTTTGCATACCTGACATATTTTGGTCCTGAAAGTTAAAAATAGAAAATTTATTTACAAGGAGATAATTTTTCTCTTTCATTTGATACCCACATCTTCATCATTGCACAACCGCAAATATTTTAAAAATTATTTGAAATGTGTATGTCCTTAAAATTGTAAAGTCCTTTAAAAAGGTTTTTGGGTCAGAAAATGAAAAACTGACTATGCCAGGATACTACAAATGACCTCTAGTTTTACGTCTATATCAACATTTGGATGGGTCTCGGAAAAATTAAAAAAAATTTTCGCACGGTGTAATAAATGAAAAGTTGGTGTTTTCACTCCGTGCATCATAACTTTGTCATTTTTCTTTCAATTCTATTGATGTTAGGCTTAATATTTGCTCAAATAATATATCTTTCATCTTAGATTTTGAAACCAGAGGAGATCATTCATTTGATCTATAAAAAAACGATTCGAAAATTTATAATTTTTGAAAATGGTGGAAAAATTCACCTCTTTACAACTTTCATCGTCAGTAACTTCCCCAAATCTCATCTGATTTGGACAATCGATATACTGGAAAGGTTAGTTAATTGCCTTCTGAACGACGGCCCACTTGTGTTAGTGGGATGGTTGGTTTACGAGATATGTGCTCATAACTAAAAAAAGAGGGAAAAACGTGTTTTTCGAAGATTTTTCGAAAACGCTTCTTAACAAAATTTTTTGATTTTCAGTTTCGTGTTCAGCAGCCGAAGATTAGTCTAAAAAATACTTTTGTTTTTAGGAGCACGCGATGAACCCATTTTTTGTCGAGTAGTGTTATTCAACCAGTCAATGCCTCTAAAACTAACATTCGTTAATAGTTGCACAATCTGTAATCTGCCAATTCTTAGTGCCTCAACCATTAGGTTTTTAATCACTTACAATTAATTAATTATTAATTGCCACCAAAAATTCAATTTTCATGAATCGCTCTACAATTTTTCGTTCAATTATTTATGATTCATTTTTCACTCAACAAATTGCCCCATTGCATTCTATTTTCAAACACTTTTCTTAACTCTGCCCTTCTCTCCTTTTCGCACCCTTTTTTCCCTTTTCTTTCTTCTCTTTTTAGTATTAAGATTGATTTGAATTGTTATCAACTTGTTATCAACTTGTTATCAACTTGTGGCATGCAAAAGAACTAACTCTTAAATGCCGATGTTTTTGTAATGAAATAAATAAATAAATAAATAAATAAATAAATAAGTGTTTCTTGCAGAAATAGTCCCTCTTTTATTTGTCTATTATTCAATTATTAATCATTCAATACTTATTCGCTTTATCACTATTTATTCTTCAATCATACTTCATCAATACTGAATGACTTTTATTAAAAGTACATAAATTTTTATTGTTTAAAAATCAGTCCTTCAATAATTATACCTTACATCATTAGTTCTTTAGTCAGATTAGTCTTTCAGTCATTATTATTTTTGATTAATTTTATTTTATTATTTTATTCATTTATTTAGTTCTTCAGTCATTAATTTTCAAATGTTTAGTTTTTCAGTCATTTGTCTTCAAAAATGATTTCTTGAATCATTATTCACTCAATCAACACCTCGACCTGCAAATGTTTCTTCTCGCATGACCCACTAAAAGAATTCGCTGACAGTAGGAAACAGTAGCCAGTCATTTTCATCTCAGCGGCCCTCAAAGCTAAAGTGGCCACTCAGATGCTCGCCGCAAAAGTGACATTTGTTGCTGTCATTTTAGTCGGCATTAAATGCCACCAACACATTTCTGCTTACTCCATGTTGCGCGTGTTTGTCATTTTCACTTTTATTATCCACCTCCCCCCGGCCACGCCTCGGTCCCCACCTTTCAGCAAACCGCGCAATTTAAGCGATTTGTTTGAGCTGTTGCGTGTTGATGGCAATTTTATTGGGCGATGCGTTGACGATGTGCCGACACTTGAGGACCACTGCCCGGAGGGGAGCCGCAACAAACAGCGAAAGGGTTCAGCGCAATTGCGGTCGTAAGTAGACAACAATTGTGCTGAAAAATGGACTTGAAATTTGCTAACAACCGAAGCCAACGAAGGATATTTTCGACCAGCGAGCAGATTCCTTTCTGTTTGTCTGTCTGTCTGTGTGGCGTCAAATGCGTGTGCGTGCTGACTGCTGGTTGTGCACAGTTTTGATATCGCACAAGGTTGTGCAGGGCGGAAATGACATGGCAGAAGACGTGCGGGGTGGTTGCGGTCATAAAACATAAGGAAAATGTCAACTTATTTATTACTTTGGACATTTTGAGTTATTTGCTTTGCTTCCATAGCCATTTCGCTCTATGTCCCTTCTGTGTATATTTGTCTATGTATGTGTTTGCATGACTATGTGTGTGTGTGTGTGTGTTAGTGCGTTTGCCATTGTACAAATGCGTTGCAGGGGAATCATTTTTATTAGCGCACTTTTAGTGTGGAAAATTCATTTCTCTTCATTGTTCATGCGCTTCCTGTTGGTGTTCTCGGTTGTCGGTTGTCGTTTGTCATTTGTTGGTTGTTGGTTGTTGGTTGTTGGTTGTCTTATTGTCTGAGTGTTTGTGTGTTTGTGTGGGCGTGTCTGCCAGTCGTTATTGCTCAGCGTTGGTGCTCATGCGTCCGTGTCGTGCTGCTATCTACACTTCTCTTTTATATTTATGAGCTGCACAACCTTTTGATGACTGCCATTTGGGCTACGGGACGGACGCGATCCAAATGTTTGCAACGCTTTCATGCAATGCAATTTTGTGTGCTTTGTTTGTATTTCGACGGAAGCAGGAAGTGGGCAAGAATAGTGTAGGAATATAAAAAAGTTAAATATATAACAAATGAGATTTTAGTTTCCTTTTAGTTCGTCAATAACAGTTTTAGAAGCACAAAAGCTTCAAGGAATCAACAGAAATTCAATTAAAGTAAATTTTTTTGGTGAGAAAATTTATAAAATTTTTTACAGTACTGAAGGAGATTTTTAAATGAAAATGATTTTTAAATGAAAATGAAAGAAATTAAAAAAATTCATGAAAATTTTTTAGATATTAAAACAAATTAAAGATTGAATGACTATTTTGAATTATTTGGGTCAAAATTAGTTGACAATTTCTTTCATCTAAACAAAACAAAAATGAAATGATGAAATGAATAATGAAATTTTTGATGAAGCGAAGAGAAAATGTATGTCTAATGAAAAGGAGGATATGAAAGTTTCTAAATTTGTGCCAGTTAGAAAATTAATAACACATAAAAAATATCAAATCGAAAGACGTTAGTGAATTAAAATTCACTATTTTCAAAATTAGTTTATTTAATTATTTATTGATTACTTTCACTTTTACTTACCTTTTTTTTTAATTACTTTCATCTAAACCAAACAAAAATATACAAATTATAAAGTTTTTAATGAAGCAAAGACAGTTTTATATAAATTTGTGCCAGTTAGAAAATTAATTAATTAATAAAAAAATTTAAGTAAAATATCAAATCAAAATACATTTAAGTATCAATGATTTTAATGAATTATTTGGGTCAAAATTAGTTGGCAACTACTTTCATCTAAAGCAAACAAAAATATTCAAATTAAAAAAAGTTGATAAAGTTGATAAAGCAAAGAGAAAACATGGAAAAGAAAGTTTTATATAAATTTGCGCTAGTTAGAAAATTAATTAATTAACTAAAAAAATAAAGTAAAATATCAAATTAAAATAGATTAAAGTATCAATGACTTTAATGAATTATTTGGGTCTAAACAAACAAAAATATTCAAATTTTAAAATTTTTGTTGAAGCAAAGAGAAAATTTGTGCCTGATGAAAACATGGAAAAGAAAACTTTAAAAAAATGTGTGCCAGTTAGAAAATTAAATAATTATTGAACTAACAAATTAAAGGAAAAAAACATATTGAAACACATTAAAGTATCAATATTCAAAATATGAAATTTTTAGGAAGTAAAGAGAAAATTGTTGGCTGATGAAAACATGAAAAAGGAATTTTTATATAAATTTTTGCAGGTTAGAAAATTAATAAATGACTAAATTAACAAATTAGAAAAAAAAATTTATTTAAAACAAAAAAAACACAAGTTTCATCTACGTCTCGTATGTAGACAAAAAAATATTCAAATTATGAAATTTTTTAAAAGGCAAAAAGAGAAAATTTTTGGCTGATAGAAACATGGAAAAGGAAGTTTTATATAAATTTGTGCAGGTTAGAAAATTAATTAATGATTAAATTAACAAATTAGAAAAAAAAAATTAATTAAAACACAAAAACACAAGTTTCATCTAAACAAAAAATATTCAAATTATGAAAGTTTTTATAAGGCAAAGAGAAAATGTTTGGCTAATAAAAACATGGAAAAGGATATTTTATAGAAATGTGTGCCAGTAACAAACTTAATTAATGAAGTAATTCTTTAATAGAATTAACAAAGTTTTAAGGTTTTTGCTTATTGAATGTTTTAAAATGTTGGTAAAAAGTTATACACATGTTTGGAAAAGTTTGGTTTTTTTTCATGAAAAGAGCTTTGCGGTATTTTGAATTGACTTTAAAGCTTTAATATTAAACAAAATTTGTAAAAGCCAGCAGCAAATACGATTCTTATAAATTTCCCAATAAAAAATCAGATCAATTTTGAAATAAAAGAACTTTGCAGTATTTTTAAAAAACTTTTAAGCTTAAATACTGAACAAAATTTGTAAAAGCAGCAGCAGCAAAAAGGATTTTTGTGAATTTTTATATAAAAAATCAGATAAATTTTAAATAACCAAATTTTCCAGAATTTTAAATTGACTTTCAAACTTTAATATTGAACAAAATTTGTAAAAGCCAGCAGCAAAAATGGCTTTTATAAATTTTACAAAAAAAAAATTAAACAAATTTTCGAAAAAAAGAACTTTGGAGTATTTTTAATAGACTTTTAAGCTTAAATATTGAGGAAAATTTGTAAAAGCCAGCAGCAGCAAAAATGATTTTAATCAATTTTTAATTACAAAAATCAAATCAATTTTAAAATAAAAAACTTTACATTGTTTTTAATTGACTTTTAAGCTTTAATATTGAAGAAAATTTGTAAAATCCAGCAAAAAATGATTTTTATCAGTTTTCCAATAAATAAATCATGAAATTAATTGAAAGTCATGAATTTAATTGATTTAACAAGGTATATCTGCCTTGCCAACTTTTGCCTGCAACAGAATCCTATACACACTCACACTTTCTCTCACCCACAAACACACACACACATACACCAGAAGCGCACAACATTAGCACAACTTAATTAAATCGCCAGTTTGCTTGCCTGCCAGCGAGCTCGTGTGTGAGTCTGAATTCATGCCAGAAATGCCGGAGAGCAAAATTATCGCCACACACACACACACAAGTAAACACACACATACAGCTCCATACGAGTATGTGACAAACAAATGCTGTGAGTGCGCACACGTCCAATAGCAACGATCATGATGACAATGAATCACTTTGTACACATTGTACAACGACAATTAAAGACACAGATGCTTTGTTATATTTGTACATGCTGACAAATATTTATTAAAATGAGCGAATATGAAGCGGAAAACAACTGTAAATGCATGCAAGAGAATGGAGAAAACATGATGGCAACGACAACAACAGAAATTTATGACTCACCAATCAGCCAGTTTTGCCTATCTTTGGTATACTTAAATAAGCTAAAGCGTTGTCATAAAAATATCTAGAAATATGAAACCATGTTTATTTAATCTGTGAGTAGATTTGTATTTAATTTATCAGGTGTACAACTTTGCTTCCGCCGTTTTCCGATAGGTGGCTGTACCGGCTGAGGCTGGTTGAAATACATAGATGGTAATGCCTTTAAAGTGAGTGTGGACAGTGCCTAACGAATTGTCATCGCCGTTTCAGTGACAGTTGTTCTTGTTTTCGTATTATTCACGCTCGAAAATGTCCGTTTATGTGCCCAATTCTCGCCATTTGCGGGAAGTTTTACTTTTCTGTTACAATTCGCAAAAAAATGCAGCTGAAGCGCATCGAATGCTCTCAGAAACTTACGGTGATGCTGCTCTGAGTGAAAGAACGTGTCGGGAGTGGTTTCAACATTTTAAAAATGGTGATTTCGATGTCGAAGACAAACATGGTGGTGGAAGAGAAAAAACCTTCAAAGATGAACAACAAGCTCTTAAAACCGGGTGAAACCATCACAGGAGATCGCTACCGAACGCAACTGATGCGCCTTAGTCGCGCGCTAAAAGAAAAGCGGCCACAATATCAAGAGCGACATGACAAAGTCATCCTCCAACACGACAATGCTCGGCCTCACGTCGCAAAAGTGGTCAAAAAGTACCTGGAAACGCTGAAATGGGAAGTCTTGCCCCACCCGCCGTATTCCCCAGATGTCGCCCCTTCTGACTTCCACCTATTCCGTTCGATGGCACACGGCCTGGCAGATCAACATTTTCAATCCTTCGAAGAATTGGAAAAATGGATTGCTTCATGGATAGCGTCAAAAGAGGACTCCTTTTTTCGAGCCGGGATCCGAAAATTGCCGGAAAGATGGGAGAAAGTTGTCGCTAGCGACGGACAATACTTTGAATAATACATCTGTAAGCACTTTTTCGCAATAAAGCTTTTAATTTTGGGAAAAAACGGCGGAAGCAAAGTTGTACACCTGATATATCAATTGAATTTTTTTTAGATAATAAAGTGCGTTCCATAGTAAACAGGATTTTTGAAATAATGCATTTTCTGATGGCACCATCTATCTGTAATGTTTGTAATTTTTTCCGAAAGGTACATCCTTACGCAATTTCTAGTGAAAATGTTATAATCTTTGATTCATTAGAAGGGAAGTTATTATATCTTAAGCCAAAGTATGTTTATGTCTTCGGTACAAAAATGGGACTCGAATAAAGAGCTAATATTAAATTTTGTTTTAAACTTATTTATAGTGAAGTTTGTAGTAATTATTGTTTACAATGGTGCACGCACGATTTCATTTTGGGGAGGTTTGTGTACAACTTTTGAGCCGAATACCATTCGTAACCATATTTTGTACCAGCAATTGTTGTATTTGGGGGGTTTGAACCCCAAAACCCCCTTTATGTTCGCCACTGATTGTTTACCCATGGCAGAGTTCATGGAAGTTCAACTACCTGGAGCACATAAATGGTAACCGACATGTTGACCAACTGAAATCAATGATAACTGCAGACTACATAAAAACTGTGCAGGAATTAATAAAAAAAACAGCCAAAATTTTTATTGAAATTTTTTTAATTATATTTGAGCACTTTAACAACTTCAGCTTACCGCTCTTTAACCGAACATTTGACCACCAAAAAGTATATATACAGCTTTTACTACACAAATTATCTGACGCCAAATCATCGATCAACACTTGTGATCGATTTTTTTTAATAAAAACCACATTGTAACCATCAACCGCTCCCCGTATTTTCATATTTGGTACTGTGTGACTTTAACTTTTTAAAAAAAAATTCATTAACCCATAAGAAGAATGAATTTTAAGGACTAAGAAGCCATTCAGAAGACTTGTATCGACATACCTACTGAACAACATTCCGCCCAATTATCTAAAACACTCACTGGACCTATTTTTTAAGCATGCAAATTACTGTATTGATCCTGAAGATTACTCTATACCGCAAATTTTTTATATTCTCAAAAACATTAAATTCAGCCTACAGCCAGCAATAAATTGAAATTGTTTACCAAACTACTTTAGTTTCATTTGAATTTAAACGCATTTGAGTTGCTCTATTGGGTGATTTTGTTGTCAATGCTAATGTAAAATCAATGTAATTAAATTTTATGCCATAATAATTTTAGATACAAGTATGAATATTGCCAATTCATGCTGAAATTTTGGCCTGAATTTCATACAAAGCAAAATATTTTGCAATATCAAAAATTGTGTATGTGTAATATGAATTTTCAAGCATTATGCTAAATTTTGCATTTATCGAAAGCAACTAACGAGAATCTAAGCAGAGAATGACACACACATTGTTTCTAATGAGAATGATTTATGATGTAATACATGAATGTAGGTTTTGATGATAAAATTTAGTATACATTTTATGAGTTATCGACAATGCTACGCGGGCAGTAAACTGGTTGTTACTGGTCTACATGTAACTTTCTTAAACGGCTTGTGGCATGGTAATTTTTTTCTAAAGTTTCTATAAGATGCAATTAGTACAGTCAGCTATATCAGAGTTTTTAAATTGAGAATGTAAACCTTCTTGGCTTTACTGCCTCATAGCTTATTTAAAGCCCATAGAGGTTATCTGCAGTTCGTAGTCCACAGTCAGTCATCTTAGGGTTACCTAATTTATATCAAGAAACTTCTTAGTCTCATTGTGTAATGACTTATTTAAAGTCAATAGAGGTTACCTTCAGTTGACAGTACTACGCAATCAATATCTGTCAAACTGTCTTATCTTCTGAGGATTTGTCGCAAGTACATAACATTCTTCACTCCGTTGAACCCTGCTAGATATCTTCTGAAGCTTCTATGCTTCAGTCAGCCAGCGCCGAGTTCCCTTATTTATGTATAAACACACAGCCTCACAGTCTACATTACATTACACCGTGCGACAAAAATTAAACAAATTTTTCACACCGGAAAAAAATCAATATGGGCGTGAAACTAGAGACCAAACATAGTAGTACTGCTTACTCAGTTTTTTATTTCTACATCCTTTGTCCTTCAAAATTTTGAAGGGAATAAAAAATAAAAAATAAATAAAAAATACTTAACCTCGTTAGAATATGGCGATACGTATATCAAATGAAAGAGGAAAGGCTCAAGAATTGAAATAAAATTTATTTGTTATCTATTTGGAAAGAAAAGGATATGAAAAAGGTCCTTTTAAAATTGTAATCCTTTATATACTTAAAAATGTATATAGAATTTTCTTCAAAAGTAAGTATGCTAAAACCCCAAATCTCCTTGATCACGTGTCAAAATTTCATTATTCTCGCTTCATTGATTTTGTATCTTTTTATGATATAAAATACTGAATCTCAAATAAATTCGAATTTTTGTACTTCATTAGAATTGCAGCTTTCGCCTTTTTTTTTAATAACTTTCGAACCAATAAAGTTAGAGTAATGAAATTTTGAAACATGATCAAGGAGATTTTGGGTTTTAACATACTTACTTTTAAAGAAAATTCTATGTAAATTTTCAAGGATATAAAGATTAAAGTTTTCAAAGGACCTTTTTCATATCTTTTTTTACAAATAGATAAAAAATCAGTTTTATTTAAATTCTTCAGCCTTTCCTCTTTCATTTGATATATATATTGCCATATTCTAACTAGGTTAAGTATTTTTTATATTTTTTTATTTTTTTATTCCCTTCAAAATTTTGAAGTCCTTTTAATAGGACGAAGGATGTAGAAATGAAAAACTGAGTACGCAGTATTAGTATAATTGGTCTCTAGTTTCACGCACATATGGATTTTTCCCGGTGTGAAAAATGCTGTCGCAAGGTGTTATATAGATACATTACATTACATAACATTACATTGCAGTACATTTCATTACATTACATTACATCAAATTACATTACATTACCCAATATCGATATCGATCCGTTATCATTACTTTAACCTATATTACATTACATGACATTACACTACCCAGTTCCAGTCCCGATCCATACTCATTACTTTACATTACTTTGTATTACATAACATTACAATATATTACATTACATCACAAATCATTGCATTACATTAAATTTTGTATACAATACATTACATTGCATTACATCACATTACATTACGTCACAAATCATTACAATTCATTACATTACATTACAAATCATTGCATTACATGAAATTATATTACAATTCATTGCAATTCATTACATTACATTACATTACAGTTTATTACATCACATTTCATTACATTACAATTCATAACATTACATTACATGACATTACATTACATTACATTACATTACATTACATTACATTACATTACATTACATTACCCAATATCGATCTCGATCCGTCATCATTACTTTAACCTACATTACATTACATGGCATTACATTACCCAGTTCCAGTCCCGATCCATACTCATTACTTTACATTACTTTGTATTACATAACATTACAATACATTACACTACATTACAAATCATTGCATTGCATTAAATTTTTTATACAATATATTAAATTGCATTACATCACATTACATTACGTCACAAATCATTCCAATTCATTACATTACATTACAAATCATTGCACTACATGAAATTATATTACAATTCATTACAATTCATTACATTACATTACATTACATTACATTACATTACAATACATTACATTACATTACAGTTCATTACATTTCATTACATTACATTACAATTCATAACATTATATTACATTACATTACATTACATTACATTATAGTTCATTACATTTCATTACATCACATCGCATCACATTACATTACATTTCACTAGATTACATTACATTAGATTACATTCCATTACATCACATTACATTCAATTATATTACATTACATTACATTACATTTCATTACATTGCGTTACATTACATTTAATTAGATTACAATTCATTACATTACATTACATTACATTACAATTCATTACCTAACATGAGTTAATCTTTTATTCTGAAGTCGTTGGAGTCTTTACCGGACACTGCTCTATTGGGTCTTTATTAACCCGTTCGCTACTGCAGAGACACTGGTGTCCCACACCAGGTTCAACTGATCCTCAAACTCGTAATTTGTATTATAAACTCAAACAAAAAGGGTTCCCCAAAAACTTGAAAATAAAGTTTGTTGCAAACGCTATGCAAAAGTAAAACCCTTAGCGAAATGGTTTAGAGTTCAAGAGGTCGAAATGGTTCGCCACAGATAAAAACGGTTGGTTAGCTCCTGAGGACAAACAAGAAAGACTTACACTGGTCCACTTTGGCCTTCAAGTGGAAGTGCCATCTGCGCTACACACACAGTTCCCTAACAAAATACAATACAAATATATTTTAAAGCCTACTTTTAGGCATTTAAATTGCTTTCCTTATACAACTTGGCGTTGTGAGCTCATGTAAGTCAAAGAAGGCACAATAAATTTTGTTTAAAGTACAAACCAGAAACTTCGTTCTCAAAACACATACACACACACAAACAGACACACTTATACACAGACATATACATATTTAAGTGTAGCAATGTCACATTTTAATCTGACTAATTGCTATAGTCCGCTTTTAGGCTTTTAATTAATATATTTCATTTAATAAAAAAAATAGAATAAGGCACCTACGTGCCTGCCAAACAATCAATTAGACAGCGACCCGACATTCTTCGATCGCCCCTTACAGTCATTTTTTGCTCACTTATTTTTGTAATTTCTTAGACTTCTATCTTAAGTATTTTGTAAGCTCATTTTAATTGATCGCTTTCGGGCTACAACATTTTCGGCACTTTAAAGTGCTGTGGGCGCATTATTGTTGCTGTCACATAGCTTATTAATGTTGCTGTTGTTGTTGTGCTATTTTCAAATTCAATTACTAGACTGCGCCGCCTTCATGAAGCGCGCAATTAATTTTCACTAATTGAATTATGTGCTGAACTTTTAGTGGATTTCATTTGCTTCGCCCAATTTGTGTAGAATTTATTTTATGCATTTTTGGCAATAAAAATACCCACAAAATTTGTGTTGTATTTGTTGTTGCGATCCTTGCCGCTTTGAGCTGTGCTTATCAGACAAGTTTGCCTTATTTTTGGCCTTTATGCAAATACGAGAATGTTTCAGCGAATATTTTTTGGTTTGGTTGCTGTTGTTGTGTTCGGATGTTCAGTGTCGCAGCGCAATTAGTCAGCAATTTTTTTCACTTGTTGCTTTGCCCAAAAAATTGCCGAAAGGCTATTTCTGTTGTTGACTTTAACTTATGTTTCTCATTAATATGCCACACGAGTATAACTTTGGTCTGTGGAATTTGGACGCAGACCTTTGTGATGTCTGCTTTGAAATGTTTAAATGTCAAGTTGTTGAAATCACTGACTTTTGGGAATTTTTTAACTTTTGGTGTGTTGAAATATTTAAAGAATATTTTATTAAAATTTTTGCATAATATGAAATAATTTTTGGTGTATTCAGGTATCCAGATGAATGAATAAATTTATTGTTTAATAAATAATGTAAAGAAATTTATCCCATGATTTTATATTATAAAGTAAAGTAAGTAAAAGAAATCCATAATTTTTGTAAAAAGTGGCTTTAGCAATGTTTATCCCGCTAAGTGTTAGGTTACGCCAGAAAGAAAGATTTCTTACTTGAAAATCTTTTCAGACAGTTTTCTGATTGCTTGATTCAGTTTGGTTTGATTGCGCTTCAAAGATGGACGCCAACAAGGAAAAAGATAAGATAATTATCAGACGGTTTTGTGATTGCTTGATTCAGTTTGGTTTGATTGCGCTTGAAAGATGGACGCCTTTTCTTCTGTAAGGCTGAAAAAGAAAGCCATGTGGCTGAAAATGTCAAAGAAGTTTATGGCTCTGGGAGTGTAAAAATCAATCGCACACAATTTTTGTTTTTTTTATTCCATTTTGGTTATTTTGATATCAAAGCCAATTGTTGAAAATATCCACAAAATCATTTAAATCTTCGAATCGAACTGAAGTGTAAGTACTGTTTCAACTACCCAGAAGCTAAACCTGGCACAACCATTAAACCATTTGCTACCACTTGAGTGAGGCTGAATACAAAAAGATGATCGACGAGTAATTGCAAAAACCTCTTAGACCGAATTTTCATTCTGCGAATTGCAGAAAAATCTAACCAGTTCTGAAGCGAATGGCGACTGGTAATAAAAAGTGTATCACTTAAGACAACGTCGAGGGAATAAAGTTGTGATCGAATTCCGATGAGCCGGCGTAAACGTTTGTCAAGCCAGGATTGACGAACAGGAAGGTTTAGCTGTTTGTTTGGCCGAATTTTTAGGGAATCATCTACTATGAACTCTACTGCCTAACGGCCAAATTCTTGATTGGGACCTCAACTGTTAACAATTAGACCGACTGAAGCCAAAAGGAGAGAAGTTGTGTTCCATCAGGATAACGCCAGACCACACACATCCTTAGTGACAGAAGCTCCGGCAGCTTGGTTTGACAGTTCTTAGGTATTCACCTTACAGTCCGGACATGACATCAAGTTACTTATTTCCACATATTTTTGTCCATGGCAAATGATTTTGATGGTACAAAATTGAGGAAAATTGTGTTTGAGTCTCAGTTTTTTACTTTTTAATTATTAATTTTTTTTTACTTTTTAATTTTTTTAAATTACCTCAAAAAGTCAACAAATTATAGAACAAAACGATGCATCTTTCTCCCAAATTGAATCTAAAAAACTATGCAAAATAAAGCCCCAAGTTTAATTATATATTTTAATTTTAATTTTCAAAACATTGTTCTCTCTTGATAACTTTTTCACTTAATTCTTTCAACTTTCCATTGCTGCCACGCTCTCATTCTTTCACTTCATTCACACAATTATCTCGTTCTCTCACAAGTTGACCTCAATTATCAACGCTGTCAACGTGTCCCATACGCTCATTAACATTTCATCCAAAGACAAATATTTCTCGCGGGGTCTCCATGTCGTATACGTTACTTTCAGTTAAGTTTGCCTTTTTTGCAGTTTCCTTTTTCTCTTTTTGTTTTTGTTTTTTTGCTTTGTTTTTTGTTTTGGTTGCACACAATTTCACTTGGAATTGCGGATTCTCATTACTGACATTGACATATTTTTTTCGTACATCATTTACACCTCGTCGCGCGGCTGTTCATCCCTGACGGCGCGCGCATTTTTATGTAACTTAATGTTTTTTGTTCTGTACATTTTTAATTTTCTCGCTGTGCCGACGCAAATACAAAAATGTAATGAAAGCAACCGGCAAATGAGACTAACGAGCCGTCACCCACCAGCACACTGCTGTGTGCCAAATTATGTGCACTGTGGGAACAATAGAAATCATTTAGGTTATTCTCGGAATTCTTGCATTCGCGGCGAGACCAGACTCTCTTGTGTATTTTTTGTTGGTTGATTTCATAAAATAAATATACAAATCCTAAAAAGGTGTAGTTAAGAAATTCAGACGGAAATATATGCGCAGCGATTAAATAAATTATGTGCACTTTAGCCAAGCATTAGCGATCTTTTTCTAGATTATTTGCACAATGTTTGCATATTTTTACTAACAGTTTAGAATGAGAAATTACAAATTAAAATATTATGAAAATTTCATCAAAATTAGAAAAGGTGGCCACAAGCAAATAAAAGCTCTTTTGTCCAAAACAATACCACAAGTATTTAATATATTAAAAACATTTAGCATAGGACTTGCTTTTCATTATTGCAACATTTTTTGTTAGAAATTTGATTTGGTGTCTGAAATGACAACGCTACTTGCAACTTAATTGTACATAAACAACCTGAGAATCCTAAATTGCCTCACAATGGAATAATAAAATAGTAAAAATATAAAAATATTTAAAAAAATTAATATTATACTCTTAAAGGTGCTTAAATAGTTCAATGAACGTTTTCCCACTGAAAGGAGACTTGGAAGTTAATGGAAAATGTCAGAAAAAATGCTCAAAAAAGTGGTAAAAGCATTTACTAAATCGAAATCTTTGACTTTCCAATAGAGATGTGGCAAAAATTGTGGCTATGTTGCATGAATGGATATGGAAAAAGTTCACCATGAGAGAGAGAGCGAGAGTTCCATCAATAAAAAACAGAAACGACAACAAATACAAAGAAAAGGCACCACACGGAGTAGAAAGTGTAAAATTGTAAAAATAAAATAAAGTGAAAACAGGTTTTAAAATGCATTGAAGAATTTTTGTGTGTTTTATTTTTGAGCACAATCCAGGAAAACGAATACGCCTACGTTAGGTAGCAGAATTAATTTTCATAACAAAACGATCGGGTAGCCCAATGTGACACTGTGACTGGGCACTCAGAAGAGTTTGATGTTGTGCTGGTTGAATATCTTCACAGATTGTCAGTCTAAGACGCATCTCAATTTTACTGTGTGAGAGTCCAGTGATTTATATGATCAGGTTGGTTGGAAGCAAATCAGTTTGTCCGATTACAACGTGCGACAAAAATCAAAAAATTTCAAAACACAACAAACAATCTATATACTCGCAAAAGTAGGGGCCAAATGTTGTACAACTGCGTTTTTAGTTTTTCTCTCTGACGTCAGGATTTTTTTTAAAAGGACTTTGAAATTTCAAGGACATGTTTATTTAAAATTATTATTTCAAAAATTGAGCGCATCGTAGAATAACAATATGGGTATCTAATGACAGAGAAAAATCCTTATAATCTTAAAAAATTCAATATTTTGGTGTAAAAGTACGAAGAGGTATTGAAAATGTTCTTTTAAAACTTTATCCTTGAATATCCTTGAAAATTTCCAATGCTTTTGGTATGCTTTGCTTTTGGTATGTCTTCTATTTTAAAAATCCTATCTCGTTTTTACTGGATTTTACAATCTGGCACTATGGACATTTGGCCTTGAAGCACCATTTCAAAATGGATTCATGTTTTATTCAAGGTATTTTTGTGTATCTACATGGGAAAAAAACTGCAAAATTTCTATAAAACAGTGCTAAAAGAAGCAATTCATGCTTTTGACAAGTTTTCTCAAAAATATTGTCGTGTTTCTGTCTATCACTATGGAAATTTGGCTTTGAAATTGTACAAAGATAATGGATTTAAGTTTGTTCCAAAGGAATTTTTTCGTATCCACATGGGACAAAAAACCACAAAATTAATGTAAAACAGTGCTTAAAGAAGCAACACACTTTGTCCTTTTCAAAAGTCCTGTCTTGTTTTGGTTAGATTTTAGAACCTGTCACTAGGGAAACTTGGCCTTGAATGAGCTCAAGTTTGCCTCAAAGCAATTAAATTCTTTAAAAAGCTCTAAGCGTCAGTAAATTGAAAAAATGGGATCATATTGGATAGAAAACTGCTAACAACAATTCAAGTTACCTTAAACGATAAAGAACGCAAGCTGAAATGGCCTAAGACGTCAATCAATCACTAATTCAAAGCCTCAGCGTTTGCAGATACTTCCACAAAACTACGAAATTTTCTTACTTTTCGAAAATGCAGGAAATATATAACTTACCTTTTTCCTTTCATAAATATGGATTTGATTACAATTTAAGTAAAAGTTGACCAAATTAAAAATGATAAGAAAAGATATTTAAATAATGCAACAACGATGTGAGATATCAAAATAATATTGCCTTAGTTTGGAAGCAATCATTCAAATGGCTCTGTCGGCATAGCTGACAGTACTTCATGTTTTAATTTGCGTGATCTTTTCTAAACATTATTGAAACACAATTTTTAACCACTTCTTTGGCAGTGCTTCAAGCTTTCTGCCCAAGTTTTGATGACTCGGTACAATATGTGCAACGTTGAAGAATGGAGTCTCGAAAACTGTTGGCTTTTTGATGTAGACTAAGTCGTTAACTTTTCGTGGCTCCAGAGAAAATAACCCAGAGGTCTCAGGTCACATGACAGCAACAGCCACTTGATGGACGCTTCTCGTAGATGATCCAGCAATCAAACTCCCAATTCCATTTGGTATTTAGTCTTAAAATTTTCATGCTGCAATTAAACTGATTTACGCTTCTTTTAAGCATATCCAAAGTGTCTTGAAATTTTAATGTCTTAATTCGCCTGATTACGTTTTCTTAAAATTTTTTAAAACTCAATTCTTAACCACTTAAATTTCCTCTTATATGATTACGATATCGTCATTACGTTTTATAAGCCTTGCATCATTTAATATTAAAAGCCACGCCAGAGAAGCAAAATCTACCATGAAAAGACATTCAAATATTAAGATTGCACAGCAAATTGCAGAATAGCAACAACAACGACAGCAGGATATTAAAAAGCATAAAAGCTACGCCATAACATTTCCTCATATTTACTGTACGTATGTCTTCTCTCTCTTCATACGTTTTTGATAGTCGCCACTTGCCTCGGTTGAGTGTCCGTTTGTGCGTTTTGATTTTGTTCAAATCATGTTTACGCCCTGCGATTTGACGATATTTTTATTCCTTTAGCTTTGGTTCTTTTATTCTTAACGATATTTCATACTTTTCTCGGTGAATGCCGTCTGGCTGGTCGCTTGGCATAGAAGCTATAAACTTCGAGCCATTCCAAATCACTACTGTGACAGAACTTGAGTGAGCTTTCGTTGGCAAGAAAAAAGGATGAAATTGAAGCAAGAAATGTGCATTGCATGCTTAATATGGCAGGCACGATTTCGTTTGAGTGCCGGAAGCTAAGAAGTGGTTACTTGAACTGACTGCTACAATATCATATAATATATCGTTTTATGCTGACTGATATGTGCTGACTGATGTGCAAATATTTGTACAACAACTATTAAAAATGTGTTGTGAAAACTATACACAAAGGATTGAGTATGAAAAGAAAAGGGGCAGAAAAATTGCTAAAAAGGTGGTGAATGTGTTGAAGCATCATAAATGTTTTGATTGGAACATTAGAAGGAAATTTGTGATGAAACTGAAAATGGCAGACTAGGAACTTTTTACGGTGTGTGGTTTTTATGTTGTGCCATATTTCGAATTGATAGATAGAAAAAGAATTTTTAAAGCATAAACTGAGGAGCTTATTGTGGCACATTTAATTTAACTAAAATATAATTTGTGTGACTGCAATTACTCCGGAATAACATTGAAGTAAAGAGGTTCTAATAAGATTTGTCATAGTATTAAAATACTTAATTTGAAGTTTCAAAGCAAGCAGTCAAAGATTGTACAAACTGTACATATTTTCTGTGGAGGACAATTCTCGCAACGGTTGCTCAAAATTTTCGGCTGATGACGTAAGCGGCGCTCTGGTAAAATCCAAATTTGACATATGAAATTATTGCTGATGAAATGGGCTTGAGTGAAACGCGAATATTAAATAAGCAATTATCCTGAATAAAGGAAGAAACCAGCTCAATGGGTTCGATGAATTTTTTTCGGTGGGCCAACACGACATTACCTCATTTGGATATCTCGACACCGGAACATTCAAAGCAGCTGTAGAACGAGCGATCTAGCAAAGTAAGGCACTACCACAGTGATCCTTCGAGGCAAGGAGACGTTAGAACTAACACAACTCACATAACTCAGAAACGCTGTTCTAATCTCTTCTCATGTGCAACTGCGAGGATTTCATTTTTCAGTTATGATAGCAAACGTACATAGAATCTCTTTTCAAATCCTTGACTAATGCAGTATCTATCACTCGCAGATAGTGACGCTACAGTGGCCAGTCGAAGCCTGAATCCAATACTTGACAGAAGAAATCAAGTCTTTGTCTTCTTTGATAGGGATGCTGCGCTACAAACAAAACAAAATCTCTCACTGGGTGTAGCGGATCTCTCAATGAGTGACTGGACATGGGAACATAAAGCTGACAATCTAGAATAGTAAGGCAGGACCGCCCTTATCCTTCGAATCAAGGAGACTTTATAACTCACACAAACAAAGCTCAGAAGCGTTGAGAAAATCTCTCCTCATGCGAAATTGCGAGGCTTACATGGCCTAATTATGATAGGAAACGTTCATCTGTATGTTCATCAGTCTTAACCCTTTGGCAGATCGTTTGTACAAACTTTATTTTCAATTTTTGGAAAACCTTTTAAGTTTGATTTTATGATACAAATTACAAGGACAATCAAACATGTCGTGCGAGATGAGTGTCCTTGCAGTAGCGAAAGGGTTAAAATCAATGGGATATCCATTCTCACAAGGACCCTAATTGATCTCTCACTAAGACTAGGAATAATAATGGAAATAGAAGTAAAAGGTAGAAGGTGGAAGGTAGAAGATAGAAGGTATAAGGTATAAGATAAAAGGTATACTATAAAAGATAAAAGATAAAAGATAAAAGATAAAAGATAAAAGATAAAAGATAAAAGATAAAAGATAAAAGATAAAAGATAAAAGATAAAAGATAAAAGATAAAAGATAAAAGATAAAAGATAAAAGATAAAAGATAAAAGATAAAAGATAAAAGATAAAAGATAAAAGATAAAAAAAAAAGATGAAAGATTAAAGATCAAATAAAAGAGATAAAAGACAAAAGATAAAAGATAAAAGATAAAAGATACAAAATAAAAGATAAAAGATAAAACATAAAAGATAAAAGATAAAAGATAAAAAATAAAAGATAAAAGATAAAAGATAAAAGATAAAAGACAAAAGATAAAAGATAAAAGACAAAAGATAAAATACAAAAGATAAAAGATAAAATTTAAAAGATAAAAGATAAAAGATAAAATATAAAAGATAAAAGATAGAAGTTGTAGAAGTAGAAGTAGAAGTAGAAGTAGAAGTAGAAGTAGAAGTAAAAGTAGAAGTTGAAGTTGAAGTAGAAGGCTACACATACACTAAAGCAACCATTTTTGCAAAAACCCTCTGAGATATTAAAAACCTGTTTAGGTTCATAACATTATCCAGATGGTTCAACCAAGTGTTACCGAACTTAAGAAGATAGCTGCAGCCAATTAAAGCCAACAATTTGCAGTATATTTGAAAACCCTACTAGAAAGCTTTTTAGAAAACACTCCTGAAATGCCTCTGTAAGTCATATCTTTCAACTTTTCAATTCAACTTTTCAATTCAACTTTTCAACAATGAACATTGTTTCCGTCCGGCGCATAGTTGTTCCACAGCTATTATTAAAGTCCTGGATGACATAAGAATACCTTACGACCTTGGTAAAATTACCTTACTGTGTTTGTTGGATTTTTCTAAGGCATTTGACTGCGTAAATCATTCAATTTTGTGTCAAAAGCTCAAATGTTACTTTGGGTTTGCGGATAGTGCGGTAAAACTTTTGGAAAGTTATCTACATGGCCGATCTCAGAGGGTTAGGGTTGGGTGTAACTTTTCCTCTTATAATTTAGTGAATACAGGGGTCCCTCAAGGCTCAGTACTTGGTCCGCTCCTTTTCACTATGTTTATAAATGACATTTTCAGTGTTTGTAGCCATGTGTCTATGCATGTATATGCGGATGACATCCAACTTTATCTGTCTAGGCCTGTAGGTCTTGTTGAGGACTTATGTGTGAGGGTAAATGAAGACCTATGTGCCATTTATAGATGGGCCTGCAAGAACCAACTCAAGCTTAATCCACTAAAGTCCTATGTTCTCCCGATCTCCAAATCACCGCTCTCCTTTTGTGATGTTCCTCAAATTTATCTCAATGGATCTCAGCTGCAGTTCGTGGATCGGATCACTAATCTTGGCTTCAGGATCAATTCCTCGTTGTCTTGTGAGGACCACATAAACTCGGTCGTTAGCAAAATATACCTAACGTTACGAAATCTTAGAATGACTGCTGCATTCGTATCATGTGAGACAAGACGAAAATTGGTTTTACAGCTAATTTTACCCATAATTACATATTCAGAAGTTGTTTACAGCAAACTTGATTCTAGGTCGGAACATAAACTGCTTATTGCCTACAACAATGCTGCACGTTACGTCTATGGCTTAAAGAAAGGGGATCACGTTTCTTCTTATAGTAGACAGTTGCTTGGTCTTGACCTCAAAAGCTACTTAGAAGCACGGAACTGTATGTTTTTACATAAACTTATACATACGAAGCGTCCCTGCTACCTTTTTGAAAAACTTTTGTTTTGCAAGTCAAGTCGAAACTACAATCTCCTAATTCCTAACCATAATTTCAAAAATTCCAGTAGGCTATTTTTCGTTAGCGCCATAAGGTCTTGGAACTCGCTTCCTAGTGCCATCAAATGTATTTCGGGTAGTGGTAACTTTAAGCATCTACTCTTCAAACATTTCTCATAACAATTCAAACTTTTCTCTCACTCTTTACCCTACTTCTCTACTTTAACTTACTCATAGTTAAGATTTTTCTTTGTAAATTATTAAACATTGTAATAATATTGTATTTATTGTGTAATGCTTAAAACGAATGTGTTCCTAATTGGCATGCAAAAGATTGTATCTTATATGCCTCTATTATCTGTTAAATAAAAATAAAAATAAAGCAAATATTTTTGCTCTGAAATACGATTTATCCGATTTGAAGTATTTTTTACACATTTTCCAAATACATTTAATTTTGTGCTAAAATACTATCACTCCAAAAACTGCATATTTTCAAATGCAATTGCAATGCTCCATAGACGCGCGAAATTTATTACTCATACGCCACGTATGCCAAAGCACGTATCGTGCGCAATTGCGTACATATGGCAGCGCTTGAGCAGCTGTCTTAACAGCTCATACACACACAGGTGACATATAACATTACAACAACAACAAAAACACATATTGCTGACTCTTGCACAGCAAACATTTTAATGACTCTAAATGACTACCAACGCGAAACGAACATATGAAAAAAAATGGCAGCGTGAAGCGTAAAGCGTACGCGACTGCTATTGCCTGTGATGATACAAGCGACAGCAATATTGCCGCTAGCAAAGTGCGTGCAGTCAGCGCGACAGCGGTGCACCGAAAAACGAGGCTGTCTGCCGGAATGCGGAGCGCATCAGTAGCGCATCACGTTGCGTCATAGCGTTGCGCTCATGAGCCGACGGCACATCCAATTGGTGTCAGGAAAACGGCTGCATGTTGCTGAACGAAGGCGGCAAATGCTTGCGGCAGCGGCGCTATAAAACGTTGCATAATAAACGCATTGACATTGTGCAGCTGCGCACAAGGTGCGCGCACACACGACAAAAGCACGCAAAATAATGCCGGCGGAAAAAGCAAAAAAAAACACACAGCTGCAGCTGATTCAGACAGCGCGCTCACATGAAGGAAAATGCAAAATAATGGCACAAAATTGCGGTAGAATCGTGCGCTGCATGCGTCATTCCATGTGCTGTCATATGCGAGTTAACCATAAAAACAAATGCTGCGGCAAAAGCAGCGCACTCGCAGTTGGAATTTGCTCGCATTTCCGCCAACGTAACGAGACCGAGGAAGAGGTGCGAAGCATTTCAATGTCGATGCTAATAAGATTAATTAAATCGAAATTTATGGCAAGAGGGCTGCGTTGATGAAGCGCAATGTGCGACCGAGCATGCAAATGAAAGGCCAACAAGTTTTTAGAAAGTTTGACTGATATTGTTGGTTCATTTGTATGCAAATTTTCCAAATTCACAATTAATGTAGTAGGTATTTAGAATGGAAAGTTTGTTCAAAGTTTTATTGAATCCTAATATATTTTTATTTCAACTTATTTAATTGTTTTAAGGAGAATGCCAAATTAATGCCAAAAAGTTGTTTGTAGTCAGTTGGGAAAATTTTCATTTGATCAATAATGCTATGTAAAATAATTTAACTTGATGTGCAAAAATTTTAGCATTTGTTCGGCTGTGTGTATGTGAAATATTGAAAGCTATTGGAAAAAATTGAACAATTGAACAAAAGCAAAACATTGTCAAGGAATTTCAAGCGTTTAATTGGGTGCAATTTTTATAGACATCAAAGTAAAAGCAACAGTGTTTTGTGTTGCAGATCATAACAAACCTTAGAGTAAAAATATTTATTTCAAAACATTACTTACGAACCTTTGTCGTTAGCGAAGGTTGAAAAAAATCGATTTCCTCATTTTTGTCCTTATGACAAAACTTGAAAATTAAGGTCTAAAAAATTTTATTTATATGCGCAGCCATGTGACCAGCAAAAAACTAGTTTAAATCTCCGTGGGGACATAGGATTAAAGCACATAATAAAGAAAGAAAAAAGAAAAGAAAAAATTAAAAGAAAGTATACTTGAGAACTGAATAATCAACGCTTATCTCTTTTGCCAAACAGCTGCAAAATATCTCACATTTAAATCGCTGTCATTGTTAGTTTTTCTTCGCCAAATCCCCTAACACGCCTTTAATAATTTAGCGCAAACGTCTTTTTAATGAGCTCCACAGAGCATTAACGTTCTAAGTAACAGCATTTTCCACTTTTTTCCCATTCACTCAACCCATTCTCTAAAATGTTTGCTGCATTGCATAATTCACAATTACCTGCTTTAATGCATTTACAACAACACTTTATCGCCTCATTGTCGCTCTGCTGCCTCACAGCTAATCTGCGTAATTTTATTTTCTTCTGTTTTAACACAGCCACCACTAACGCAATCAATATGGCCAACGTTTTCTGTTCTCTACCCCAGCTGTCCGTTGCTGGTTGTAAGCACCGCACGCAACATTTTCAATGTATGCAATTTTTTTTTTTCATTTGCAACGCCTTCGTTCGCTGCTGCGTTATTGCTGCATCATCCCTTGCAGTAATTTCTTTCATATTGTTACTGTTCGCCTGCACTTCCTTGCTACTCCTTTCATGTTGTGCATCGTACAAAATAATCAACAACTCGCCGCTGTGTGCCTCCATTAGGGGACTTTATTTATTCTACAAAATTTTCAAATAGGACAAGTCTTTCTCTCTTCATTTTGTTTGCCCTCCTCTGTCAATTCTTTAATAGTTTTCACAAATTCGCGCTAAAACCGCAATACAAAAGCAAATCCATAGTGAGAATAGGAATAGGAAATGAAAAGAAGAAAATAAGTACAACAAATGCAACAACAACTTTAATTTTTACCAATAAATTATTCAATACTAGCACCCAAAGTACTTCGGTACACTTGGATATTGCATCGAGTATCATTGATAAAGAGTTCATTGTTTTAAAGTCATAAACAAAATTTGGATCGATAAAAAATGCCACAACCTTTGTTCAACTTTCATCAAATTTAAAAAGTGAACGACGAGAAGTGGAATTTTAATGCTGTGCGACCTATTCCAAAGATATTTCATATTAAAAACTAGATTGACGGTACCACGCCTCCTCTTCTAGTACTCACTTTAGTTTTTCATTCATTCTTTCAATAAAAGTATGCAACCAAATATGTAACTAAATAGAAAGTTAGCCGACCTCGATTGTCCAGTGGGTAGAGCGCTGGCTTCTTATACCAGAGGTCTTAGGTTCGATTCCTAGCTCATGCTGGTGAAACACTTGTCTATTTCTATCAGTATGGCAAT
>OZ057400.1:114906512-114909012 GCA_964056695.1 Melieria picta
ATAAACTTTTGTTTAATGTAATGTTTAATCAAAATCAAAATTAAAATTCAAATCAAAATTAAAATTAAAATTCAAATTCAAATTCAAATTCAAATTCAAATTCAAATTCAAATTAAAATTAAAATTAAAATTAAAATTAAAATTAAAATTAAAATTTAAATTTAAATTTAAATTTAAATTAAAATTAAAATTAAAATTAAAATTAAAATTAAAATTAAAATTAAAATTAAAATTAAAATTAAAATTAAAATTAAAATTAAAATTAAAATTAAAATTAAAATTAAAATTAAAATTAAAATTAAAATTAAAATTAAAATTAAAATTAAAATTAAAATTAAAATTAAAATTAAAATTAAAATTAAAATTAAAATTAAACTTAAAATTAAAATTAAAATTAAAATTAAAATTAAAATTAAAATTAAAATTAAAATTAAAATTAAAATTAAAATTAAAATTAAAATTAAAATTAAAATTAAAATTAAAATTAAAATTAAAATTATAATTAAAATTAAAATTAAAATTAAAATTAAAATTAAAATTAAAACTAACTGCCCTCTCCAGACGACTAGCAATGTGTTCACCGCTAAATTCCAAAGAAGAGGCCAGAAGGACCCATCTTAGGAAACTAAAATCCTTTCCAAATTTTTAGTCAAAATTTCATGACATTTTGTTGACTGCAAGCAGAGTTATTGCATTTTAAGTGACAGTATGTTTGTTTTATCGAAGAAATAAAAACAAACACACGAATGAACAACGAGCAGAGAGATTTTTATTCAATTAAATAAAAATATAAAAATAAAAAAATTTAATAAAAATTAAAATAAAAATTAAAATTAAAATTAAAATTAAAGTTATTAAAATTAAAATTAAAATTAAAATTAAAGTTAAAATTAAAATTAAAATTAAAATTAAAATTAAAATTAAAATTAAAATTAAAATTAAAATTAAAATTAAAATTAAAATTAAAATTAAAATTAAAATTAAAATTAAAATTAAAATTAAAATTAAAATTAAAATTAAAATTAAAATTAAAACTAAAATTAAAATTAAAATTAAAATTAAAATTAAAATTAAAATTAAAATTAAAATTAAAATTAAAATTAAAATTAAAATTAAAATTAAAATTAAAATTAAAATTAAAATTAAAATTAAAATTAAAATTAAAATTAAAATTAAAATTAAAATTAAAATTAAAATTAAAATTAAAATTAAAATTAAAATTAAAATTAAAATTAAAATTAAAATTAAAATTAAAATTAAAATTAAAATTAAAATTAAAATTAAAATTAAAATTAAAATTAAAATTAAAATTAAAATTAAAATTAAAATTAAAATTAAAATTAAAATTAAAATTAAAATTAAAGTTAAAATTAAAATTAAAATTAAAATAAAAATTAAAATTAAAATTAAAATTAAAATTAAAATTAAAACTAAAACTAAAACTAAAACTAAAACTAAAATTAAATTTAAAATTAAAATTAAAATTAAAATTAAAATTAAAATTAAAATTAAAATTAAAATTAAAATTAAAGTTAAAATTAAAATTAAAATTAAAATTAAAATTAAAATTAAAATTAAAATTAAAATTAAAATTAAAATTAAAATTAAAATTAAAATTAAAATTAAAATTAAAATTAAAATTAAAATTAAAATTAAAATTAAAATTAAAATTAAAATTAAAATTAAAATTAAAATTAAAATTAAAATTAAAATTAAAATTAAAATTAAAATTAAAATTAAAATTAAAATTAAAATTAAAATTAAAATTAAAATTAAAATTAAAATTAAAATTAAAATTAAAATTAAAATTAAAATTAAAATTAAAATTAAAATTAAAATTAAAATTAAAATTAAAATTAAAATTAAAATTAAAATTAAAATTAAAATTAAAATTAAAATTAAAATTAAAATTAAAATTAAAATTAAAATTAAAATTAAAATTAAAATTAAAATTAAAATTAAAATTAAAATTAAAATTAAAATTAAAATTAAAATTAAAATTAAAATTAAAATTAAAATTAAAATTAAAATTAAAATTAAAATTAAAATTAAAATTAAAATTAAAATTAAAATTAAAATTAAAATTAAAATTAAAATTAAAATTAAAATTAAAATTAAAATTAAAATTAAAATTAAAATTAAAATTAAAATTAAAATTAAAATTAAAATTAAAATTAAAATTAAAATTAAAGTTAAAGTTAAAGTTAAAGTTAAAATTAAAATTAAAATTAAAATTAAAATTAAAATTAAAATTAAAATTAAAATTAAAATTAAAATTAAAATTAAAATTAAAATTAAAATTAAAATTAAAATTAAAATTAAAATTAAAATTAAAATTAAAATTAAAATTAAAATTAAAATTAAAATTAAAATTAAAATTAAAATTAAAATTAAAATTAAAATTAAAATTAAAATTAAAATTAAAATTAAAATTAAAATTAAAATTAAAATTAAAATTAAAATTAAAATTAAAATTAAAATTAAAATTAAAATTAAAATT
>OZ057400.1:114914012-114961512 GCA_964056695.1 Melieria picta
TTAAAATAGGTTAGATTAGATTAGATTAGGTGCGGAAGTCGAGCCACAGGTGCCAGAAACACTGCGTCCAATGCTGAACAATTGTGTCGAATCTCCTTTTTCTTACTGGAGGAGTTTGTATCCTGCAATTTTGCCCAGGAACTCGTTAATTTTCCCTCAGATCGAGTTCGGACAGCTTTTCATCCGTATCAGTTCTCTTTTTAGTATACGCATTCTTCCGTTTAAGAGGCCGGGACATTCTACAGATAATAGAATCATATGACCAAATACTGCAGCTACAGCAACATTAAGGGTTCAGAGATAGACTGTGGGATTGAAGCGGGTCTACTTCAGAAATAAAAAAAAAAAATAACAAAAAAATCCGTTGATCTTAGAGATCTCTGTAGAGTCTTTCAAGTGGATGATTTTGCAATAAGGAGAGCCTGTAGGATTCTTCTACAGCAAAACGTGCCGGGTAGGAATGTTTAAATCTTTTCCTAGACCCAGGCGTCCATTGAAGCACTCACCAAACCAATAAAAAAAACTCATTAGAGACTGTAAGGATTTGTTGAAGTTGAAGTTGGGCTTTTGAGTGGACCTCAACCTCTTTTGGGAATCATCTGAGTCATCTGATGAACTGGCCATGGTGGGGTCTGCTATGGGCTCACAACCTGAGCGGGTGGATAGCGAACAGTTGGCGACGAAATCTTTTAACACTAGAATGCCCGAAAATCTGACCTACCTAAAATGCCCATAGGTAGTCATTTTGACTACCATATTGTTTACTGACTTTTTTTTTAATTTTATTGGCTTTCAAGTAGCAAATATGAATAAATGCACATTAGATTAAATTAAAATAAGTACTTCATTTTTATTTTTTATGGTTTACAAAGTAAATTCATTTAAATATAATGGCGTACTTTACACATCAATGGGATAAAATGGAATGAAACTTGGAATTTGGAATTTGTGAATGAATTTTGTGAGTGAATTTTTGATTGAAAAACTTGGGAATTGTCACAGCCTACTATGATATTTTTTTTTTAATATTTGCAATTATTTGAAATTTTCATATTTCGCAATTGAAGATGCATATTTGTCTATTTATCAGTAAGATTTGCTGAAAATTGTATATAGGTAGTCAAAATGACTACCTTTGGGCATTTAAGGTAAATTTTGCAAAATTGGGGTAAATAATTTTTTTACAATATTTTTAATTTATTTATTCCATTTAGCTCTAAAAACTAACAAAATTCACGTAAGACTTTTAGAAAGACATTTTAGAAAGCAATGCAACAAAAGTTATTTACAATAAAAGACCTCAATGTAGTCAAAATGACTCCCTTGGGCATTCTAGTGTTAAGCTGCAGAGTAACTCGATAGATCTTGCTCGCCAAAACTTCCGTAGAACACACAATCGTCTCTTATCTGACCTCAGTGACCACGAGTCACTGCAGTGTTGCCAGATACCTAAAAATACTTTCTCCTTCATCTTAAAAAAAGCTGAAACTCCCTCCCAAAAATTTAAAAAATCTTCTAATTTTTTTAAATGAATTAATTTTTATTTTATTTTAATTTTTAATAATTATTTTATTTTATTATTTTATTTTATTTATTGAAATTTTATTAAATTAATTTTTATTTTTAAAAACTTCTCATAAAAAAAGAATTTTGTATATATATATTTTTATTGCAGCCTTTTATTCATAAAGCTTCAGCTTAACAACACCCACCTGAAACTTCCTCTTAAAAAATTTAAAAAAATCCTAATTTTTTTATAATTTTTGTCGTTATAAACGAAGGCATTAAACTTCTCATAAAAATTAATATGTACATATACGTGGGTGGTGGGTAGTTTTTCTTTATTGCAGCCTTTGTAGTCATAAAGCTTCAGCTTAACAACAACTTAACACAAACAAAACATATAAAAAATGAGATCGATAAAAAGTTCGCTTTTGTAAACTTCCTTCATTCATTGAAGCATAAATTTTAATTAAGTTAAATTAGACCTTTAGATTTCAATATTCAAAGCTTCAGAGTCACTAATGATGTCCAATGTATCACCATCGAAGTCTTCTATACTTTCTTCTAAACAAATCTTCCTCCTAAAAATTCTACTAAAACGCCAACAATTTCCTAAATCTAGGAGGAAATCTCCTAACCTGGCAACACTGAGTCACTGGCCAATTGGCGAGCGTAGCAAGATTGGGTCAATTCTTACTGCAGAACGAAAGAAAACAAATCTGCAACACACAAACACTTTCTATGTGGCTGCCTTGACTTAGTGTTGAAAAGACTAAAAAATATAATCATCAGGAAATAGTCGAATTGGCTCTTTATCCAATCTGTTGGAGACAAGATTGAAATGCATCAAGTCCCATCCTGATGAGTTGGTTGGTTCAAATTCTTAGCATACTCCTCCATGCAGGAAAGTCTGTAATATTTGAGGAAAGCGACAACAAAACGGTACACAAATGCTAATTGAACGAGTTCAGGGCACTCACCACATGTTACAGGGCACGTGTTTTTAGAACAATCTATATATAGCTTATCTCAGTAAAAGTGTACGATTATCTTTAAAAATAAAACGCATGTTTATTGAGAAAGTGGTGTAACATTTTTACTGCATTATACAGTAGACATGTTCCAATTAGGTTTGAAATAAAATATACAACAAAAGGCCCCGCAGCTGTGATTACAAGCCTTTATTTTTTTCATGAAATCTTAGGTAACACCGTGTGACAGAATTTTTCACACCGGGAAAAATCCATATGTTTGTGAAACTAGAGACCAAATATAGTAATACTGCGTACTCAGTTTTTCATTTCTACATAGTTTGTCCTTTTAAAAGGACTTCAAAATTTTGAAGGGGATAAGAAATAAAAAAAATATAAAAAATACTTAACCTCGTTAGAATATGGCGATATGTATATCAAATTAAAGAAGAAAGGCTCAAGAATTTAAATAAAATTGATTTTTTATCTATTCGTGTAAAAAAAGGATATGAAAAAGGTCCTTTGAAAATTTTAATCCTTTATATCCTTGAAAATTTATATAGAATTTTCTTGAAAAATAAGTATGTTAAAACCCAAAATCTCTTTGATCAAGTGTCAAAATTTCATTACTCTATTTTTATTGGTTCGAAAGTTATTAAAAAAAGGCTGAAGCTGCAATTCTAATGAAGTACAAAAATTCTAATTTATTTGAGTATCAGTATTTTAAATAATAAAAAAGATAGAAAATCAAATTAAACTTGGAGTCCTAAACGGTTCATTGTGATGTCTTGATTGTAATCCTTCCTTTGTGTAACACTTTCTTTTAATAATCTGATCAATGGTAGACAACAGATGTCAAATATTCAGAGCTGCCACTTATGTTATATTATTGTTACGAATACCAGTTCTAGTGGGCTAGTACGTATCTCTGGATTGTGCAATTTAAAATAAAAACACACTTAATTTCTCAAACGCAGTCAATAAAATAAACCAACAGTCAATTTATTTCACACTTGTTTGTCTTTACACTTAATTATTTTCTTAATTACTCCGTGTGGCACCTTCACTAGTCAAAATCAGACTGACTCGCTGCGCCGCACCCGGCTGCCTTTTATACCTGTCCGGCCATCGCGCAGATCGTTCTCGCACATTCCAGAGTGGACTAAAGGTTTCCATGATGATCGCGACCATCATTGCCAGATTGGACTAAAAGTTGCCATCATTGTCGCGGCCGTCGTTGCCAGATTGAATTATAGCACGGCGCGTAGCGACAGGGTTGCTTTGCACAGCGACAAACTGTCTTATCGTTACATTATGTAAGAACGGGCTTGCCGTTATCTCGACTAGTACAGTAAAAATCCTAAACGATCCAATGTGATGCCTTATGGAAAATGCGGCACAGATCATCTTTAAGCTGTGTTCTGTGATGTTTTAAACAAACCTGAAATTTCGATGAATCCGGCAATATCCTAAGATCTCCAAACATGCAATTTCCTAAAAGTAGTGTCGTATAGTTTGAAGTGCCAAACATTCACATAGGAAATTCTCTACAGACTCTCTTTCCTCCTCATCATCTGCCATTTGTACAAAAAAAAAAGAAGCATGTCACAAAATTTTACTTTTATTAGAGCACTTTCTTGCCACAACGAACTCCATATAACAGAGATTTTATCACGACTTATCCTCAGCACCTCATAAAAAATTCCAATAATCTTTCATTTCTCGCAACAATCTATTTGATTGTTCATTGCAAATTCGCACTAAATTCTCTATGCTTGCAATTTATTGTTGTCTCGCAAAAGTCTGGCAACTGTTGCCAGCACAAACGGGAAATGCATTTTCTGCACTGACAGCAATATTTTCGACATTTCTCAACTTCCGTGCACAGCAAAATCTCAGTTGTTTTGTATGTTTTCCTCTCGTGTTATTTGTTTATCATTTGTGGCCAATAAAATGCACTGCCAACCGTTGCCTAACTAGTCGTATTGCATTTACTTGGCAGTTGTTTCCTTTACCCAACAACAACAACAACAAATAGTCCCATACTTGTCATCTCTCGGTTGCAGTAAGCCAGCGCCATATTTCACTTGTTTCATCTTATTTTTCTTCATCGTCGAAACAATTTTTCACATTTCAGCGATTTGCTGTGAATTGCAAGAATATTTATTAGTGTCGTCAATTAATTGCCAGTAGTTAGTTGCTGTAATGGCAGAAAATTGTTGACTCTGCACAAAATCCAAACAATTTAATTTCGCTTTTACGGCATTTATTTATATTACTCATTCTTTTTCCGCGTGTAATTAATCTTCACAAGGTTTGTCTTTGCTTTTTGATTCCCTTTTCTATAGCTGCTGCTGCTACTCTATCATTCTGTCGTCCCTGCAAAAATGTTCCACCTGCCTCTAGTTGGACATTTTACGGCATTTTTAACACAAAAATCAGATTTATTGCTGCTTCCTGCTGTTTCGCTTTTGTTAATTTCTTTCCTCGCTTAATGGGCCATTTGCCAAGGTAAATGTGTCGGCACTTCCTGTTGGGAAGCCAGCCTAACCCTTTCCTGTGCGCCCAAATTGCTGCCGATAATAAAGTGGTTTTGTGTCTTATTTTTTCCGCCGTGCGACCGGAAGCATCGAGCTTGCCAAGATTGCACTGAAAATTTCATTGCTAACGGAAACTGTTTCGTTCAGTGGCTCTTTGTGTGTAGCTGCCATGAGTCGGTCTATGCTGATAAACAATTTTCATCTAATTTATGAGGGTATTTGAATTTTGATGCCTTACAAAGCGGCCGCAAAATTGTGCTCTGTTTGGAAAGTATTCGGTTTAATATTCGGTTACACTTGTTCAATGCACCTTGAGCCAATTTTGAGTGGAGCATTAAAATAGCTTTATTGAATGTACTTTGCTTTGTTGTCATATTCTTCGAATCAAAAATGATTTTAAAAACTTTTGCTTCGATGAGGATTTTGTTCATTTCGTTATTCAAAATTAATCAAGTAAAAATAATTAATTTTTTGTTGGATTAGAAAAAAATTAAACTGAAACTTCAGTTTTATAATAGTTTCTAACTCTGTGACAAATTGTCAAAAAATATTTAAAAACTCGAATTGTTCAAAGCGGGTTAGTTTTGAATAGTAGCTGTTTTTTGGTGTGTTTTTAAGCATTTTGCGACAAAAATTAATTTTGTGACAAATTGTCCCAAAATATCTAAAAACCCAAATGATTCACAACGAATTATTTTTAAATATTAGTTGTATTTTTTTGTTTCGTGAGCGTTTTGTGGCAAATATTCAAATGTGACAAAATTTCTAAAAAAGAAAATTGTTCTAAACGGAGTAGTTTTGAAAGTTATTGTCGTTGTGTGTGTTTTTTGAGTGTTGTGTGGCAAATATTTTGTTGTGACAAATTATTCCAGAATTAAAATAGTTTTTCAACACTGATTTGAAATTTGTTTGTGATACATTTTCCGAAAAATAAAATCTCTGTTTAAAAATATTTTTTTGTTACAAAGGATAATTTTTTAATTTTGAACATTTTTTTAACAGTCGTACTATCATTGTCACGGTGTTGTGACAAATATACATATTGTGACAAATATTTCTTTTGTGACACATTGTCCCAATATCGAAATTTTAGCTTAGAAATAGTTTCAATTTACAAATTGTAATTTTAATAATTTAAATATGATTTCAAAGAGGGACAATATAGTCTTGACAAAAAATTTTTATTCGTTGACACCTTTCCCCTAAAATATATATCTGTTCTTAAAAATTGTTTAACTTTAACAAATGGTATTTTTGTTATAATTTTTATGGTTAATTGATTGTTTTATAGTTGTGAGTATTTTGTAACAAAAATGTATCTCCAATATACATTGATTTTGTGACACATTTTCCCAAAATTGAAATTTTTGCTCAGAAGTCGTTTATTAATAATTTTTTATAGTTTTTAATATTTTTTGTTTTTGTGCAAATAGTCACCAAATAGTTGAAGGTGAGTTGGCTCAAATTATCAAGTCAAGTTAAAAAAAATGTTTTGATAATTCTTTAATTTTATAACTTTTGAGTGTTTTGTGCCCAATATTTACATGGTGACACTGTCCCAAATTCATAATCTGGAACAGCTTTGGATACAAATTTAAGTTGTATGATGTTTCAGAGATTTTAGAATATCATATGCTGCATGCTGGGATGGAATGGTGGATTAGTTTATCAACACTAATTCATTATAACACACGTCTTTTCTTCATCCATCTCTACATTAACCGACAATTATTTTGTGACAAATACTTACTTTGTGACAACAGCTTCGGCTAATATTTATAATCTTATGACTATTTAATGCTTTTTAACAGATATTTGTTTTGTGACACTTTGTCCCAAAATCAAAACTGTACTAAAAAGTACTTTAAAAACAATTATTTTATAATATTTTTGCTATCATAATAAATTTTGTGCTTTTAGAGTGCTTTGTGACAAATATTAACTTTGTGACACTTTGTCCCAAAATCAAAATTTTACTCAAAATCACTATACAAAATAATTCTACCACAACATTTTTATTATTTTTGTAAATGTATAGTTAAAGTACTAATTTTTGTGACTATTAATTATTAATTAATTATTATCAATTGTTATTGATTTAGTTTAAATAATTCGTATAGTTTCTTTTTTAATACATTTTCAGTTTTTAAGAACACATTCTGCACAAAATTACACTGTTTTGTAACACATTCTGCATTGCTCTGCACTTGATCGTGTATACCTTAGTGTCCTACATAATTTGTAACAATGAAAAATAGCGCTTGGCCACTGGCCAACAGCATTGAATTTTGAGGCGCAAATGTCATTTTGTGCTTACGACATTGGCGTCGATTTATGGCGCTGCTGAACTTGCAATTTTAATTCGTGCTCAACGCTGATGGAAGCATTCTAAAGGAAAAAATTGAGTAAAATATGAGTTTCGAGAAAAAAAGAATGGCTACAAATCTTGCACACACACACGCATACTTTGCGTTAAATTGAAAGAAAATTTTAACAACTAAAAACACTGACACACAGACAGATTTTCATAGCTTGCAGCCAAGTGAAGTGATGAATGGTGCATAGTTGACAATAAAAATTAATGAAACTTGTGCGCAAAACTTGCAGCCATCTTGCAATTCAGACTCATTAACAACGTAAAGCGTACGTTGCCTCATACGAGTTCACAGATCGCTGAAGGCCAATGGGGAAAAACAACGATTTGTTAAATTTTTTTTATTTTATTGTATGTTGAAATTAGTTGGCTCAAGTTTTTAAGAATGCAATGCAAATTAACAAAGTTTGTTCATTTGTTAACAGCAAATCCCCAACCAGAGTTGACTCATTGGGATGATGTGCGCTCGCTTAACATTTGTGTCACATTTCGAAGATTCTTTTGTAGCGCTCTGCATTGCATTTGGATGCATTCAAAGAATGTCAGCTTCAAAGATCTGCACAAAAACAATTGCAGAATTTGTTTCTCTTTTTATTTCTGTTCTAAAACGTTGTTGCTTTTGTTAAAAAGCAAACTACTCGTACATATAAAAATTGTTAGCAGTTGGAATTTTACTTTGTAAATTTGACTGCTTTCATATGCCAACCAAAGGAGCAAAAGAATTAACATTTACTATAAACTTGAGAGAAAGTTGAAATCTGTCATTGGCGGCAGCTGTTATGTGGCGACTGCTGCAAAACTTTTCCACTTGTTTGTTAAGAATAAAACGTTCGTAAGCTACGGTGCAATTTTTTTCGCATTACTTACGTTCGTATAGAACAGCCAGAGCTGGTTTTGGTGAAAGAAAGATGAGTAAAAAACGAGAAAGAATAACAGAAATTCAAAACATTTTAATTAAAAGCTGCACGTTGTGCAAAGGACAAAAATAAGAATTAATGAAAGAAACCGAATGTTTTTGTTGCTGCAGTAACAGCGAAAAAATTACTTTAAACGTAGTGACTGATGGATATGGTTGATGAGATTAAATGCCGGAACAGTAGACTTGAACGCTGCGCTCAATGACGTTGACTAATTCGGCTTGATTTATTATATTAGATACATTTTTCAAGCGTAATTAAAATGTTTTCTGTTTTTGGGACAAATTTGTCTACATATCGAAAAACTGCAATAGATAACAAATCAAATACGAAAGTATTTGAGATCCTAGAATCAGAAGCATGCCAGCTGTTCATTTCAGGCAAACAATATTTCGCTGCAATTTGTTCACAAAATTAGACCTTGTTGCATTTTTATTTAATTTCTCATTGTTCTGCTACACAAAAATAGCTAAAGAAAATAAAAAGCGTGAGACGCATAGAAATAACAACAACTACTGTCTTCCTTATTGGCTCCTAACTCTATTCCAGTTTCTCTTGAATTCAGTTGAAAGTCTTTGTCTCTAATGCAAATTACTAAGAAGCGTTTTTAAGCGCCACAAGATACGCTGAAATTCTGCGAAACTTGGGTAATTTTAAAGCTCATTACGAATGAACTTTCAAAGCAGTAAAAGCGACTGAAACTCGCTTAGTTGATTCTTCCTTTAAAACCAATTGACTCTTTTTAAATAGAGAGAAATTTGTGTGGCTTTGTGATATTTTTATGAAGTTTAAAATATTTTTAAAGCATAATTTTTGAAATTAAATATTTAAATAATACCTAATATTTTTTCTAATAAATTTGCTTAAACCAAAGAAAAAAATTGAAAATTAATCAAAACTTTAACCTTAATTGTTCATGTAATGTTTGGTTGAGTGAGTGCAAAACCTTTCATAGCAATCAGTCAAAAACATTTTTTTTTTGGTTTTCTGATATTTTATATGAAGTTTAAAATATTTTTAGTGCATGATTTTTCCAATCAAATATTTAAATAATAATATATTTTTAATAAATTTACTTAAATAAAAAAAAACAAATTGAAAATTAAACGAAAATTTAACAATAATTGTTCATGTAATGTTTGGTTGAGTGAGTGCAAACCTTTCATTGAATTCAGTCTAAAACATTTTTTTTGGTTTTGTGATATTTTATATGAAGTTTAAAATATTTTTAGAGCATGATTTTTCTAATCAAATATTTAAATAATAATATTTTTTTAATAAATTTACTTAAATAAAAAAAAACAAATTTAAAAACTAAATTAAACGAAAATTTAACAATAATTGTTCATGTAATGTTTGGTTGAGTGCCTTCATTAGCACTCAGTGTGAAATTATTTATTAGTTGTTCATAAACACTTCCATGCTTCATATTCTTGATTAATTTATTTGAAAAATCTTAAAAAATAATGCCCAAAAAATATAAAATCAAAAACGATTCAAATATCAAATTAAAAATGGTTTTTTATTTTACTGATATCAAAGTTAAGAAGCACTTAATTATTTAATTATTTATTTTAAAAATGTTTAAAAATAATGCAAAAAATTAAAACCAAAAACTTTTCAAGTATCAAATTATAAATCGTTTTCTTCTTTACTAATATCAAATTTGAAGAATACTTAATTATTTAAGTAATGCTGATTTGAGCGTTGGTATTTATTACAATATGTCCATCTGAGACTTCCGAAACAAGATTTTTCCAAGAGTGTTCTGAGCCTTCAAATCAAACAGATATGTGTTGACTACAAAACTTGCAGTCACCAAATATGGTTTTAAATTATTTTGAACTCAAAATTTGTGTATGGAAGTCCCTTCTAATGAAATTAAATTCTATGTTCTTCTGTTTTGTTCTCACCAATGCCTGACTTGAAAAGATTACTAAATAGGTCCTAGAATACAGTGGTTTGTTTACATGTGACCACTGAAGACAAAATTAGAAGAAACTGCAAACTTAATTTGCTGCACTGATGTGTTTTTAACAAAAATATATTTTATTGATGTGGTCATCATTGATCTACACCAACAGCTCACAGATGCTTCAGAGATCAATCGGACTTTGAGACAAAATCGTTTGTTCTCTGTCACAGTACAAAGTATTAATCAAATTAACCAATAGCCAGATCTTTACTCTTTTTCACATCTAAACTTTAGTGCAAACATTTGAAGATCAAAAGTGCTTTTGGGTTCAACAAATCTGCAGTAGATAGATGTACTAAGAGAAGTCATCTTTGGGCACTGATCTAATGCAACAATGCTCCAAAGATGGCGTATCCTTACTTGTACTCCTTTTTCACAGTTATTGCTGTGAATGAATAGGTGGAGTCCACTCTGTGTCGATTTCAAGGTTATAGGCAAATACTTTGACTTTTTATAAAAAATTCCGATTGGAAGGATGTACATCCACCTGGCACACATAGAGTGTGCATAGTCATAATGGACAATAATGCCGCCGAGTGGCAATACTTTGCAGATGTTTTTTTCACCCATTGAACTATATTAAAGTTTCCAATAAAGAATAAAAATTATTATAATAAAAAAATTAAGTTAAAAAAAATGATTTAAATGAATTAAAAAACAATAAATTTTCTCATATTTATAATTTAACAAAATTTTAACAATTCAAAGTATATAAATAAAAACAATTTAAAAACAGCATAACTAATATGGTTTGTAATTTGTTGTTGCTTTTACTAAATAAGTTAAAATTTTTTTCAATTCAATAAAGACAAAACTTATAATAATAAAAAAAAAAAAAATTTTCTCATATTTATAATTTAACAAAGTTTAAAAAATAAAAAGTATATAAATAAAAACAATTTAAAAACAGCATAACTAATATGGTTTGTAATTTGTTGTTGCTTTTACTAAATAAGTTAAAATTTTTTTTCATTTGATTTCAAAACGATTTTTTGATTTTTTAATTTTGGTTCAATTTAATTTAATTTTTTATAATGATTAAAAAAATTAAATTTTTTCATAAAAAACTTTTTTAATATAATTAAAAAATTTAAATTTTCTCATAATATGTTTTATGAATGAAACAAAGTTTAAACAATAAAAAGTATATTAGTAAAAACAATTTAAAAACAGTAAAATAATATGGTTTCTAATTTGTTAACGCTTTAACAAAATTAGTTAAATTTTTTTTATTTCCAAACATTTTTGATTTTTTTAATTTAAATTGAATTATTCCAGCTTCATTTGTATTCCAGTATTTAATGCACAAACAACTGATTTTTTGATAAAAATTATGCTCTAAATTGACTTTCTTTCTCATATTTTCCCACACATTTTGCAAATATTTTTTCTATAAATCAGAAAAACATTGCCATGCCAAAGCAGTAAAGTAGTTTTAACAACAATCAATAATTCAATCGTTTCCGAGCAGTTCTGGCTACGCCCAGCTAGGACTGAACTTTTCGAAGAGCACAAATCGATTTCGCCTTGAGCGAGTTGTTGAAGTGTTCCTTTTAATTACCATATCAACGCTGAAGGAGCACTTCGGGCCAACTGACAGGGCACTTAACATGGACATCACAGCTCATGTTAAAATATGAATTTAGTGCCGCGCGAATGTGGGCGGCCAGCACGCATAATCATAAACATAAACACAAATCATTCAAAGCACTCACCGTAAAGTTCGCCGAAATTATGCCATTGATGCTGACAACGTTATCTGCTGCTTTGTTTTTGTGTTTTGGCCTTTATTCCTCTACAATTTTTACGATGTTATTTTTGGTTTTTATTTTCAAGGTTGTTACTTGGCGCGCCCTCAACACTTGGCTCGAACAATGCACTCACAACTTTTTGAATGGCACACACGCACACATAGAGACAGAATGTGTGTGTACTGGTATTTGTGTGATTCAGTGATTCACTTCACGTTCTACACTATTTTTCTTTTTCCCTCAACGAACGACGGAAGTGTTAACAATAAATTTCCAGTAGCAATTTTAGTGTGAAAATAAATGCTTGCGAAAGCGTGGGGGGGAAACTCGAAGGACTCAGTTGTGGTCAGACTAGTTGTAGATTCAAGTAGCACAAAAATAAATCTCCGTGTGAAAACGTAGGCCAAATGCGAGTGATTTAAGTAGCAGCAATTTAGTTAAACATAAACTCGCATGAAAGACATTTTTCAATTTCAAAAAACTTGGCTTGCAAAAAAATTATATTTATGTATAATTTTTACCACAATGTCGAAGAAGTTTGCTTTTCATATATTTTTGATTTTTTTAAGAAGATTTTTAGATTCAGATATTTTTAAACTTTTTTATAATTTTCTTTCTCTACTTATGCTGCTATTATAAACTTTCACAATGTTTAAAAAGTTTGCTTTTCAGATACTTATTTTTAATTTTTTTAGAAAAACTGTTGAATTTTTTCAGATATTTGTAAAACCTTTTTTTGGAGTCTTCTTTCTTTACATTTGCTGCTACTGTAAAATTTTGCAATGTTTAAAAAGTTTGCTTTGCAGATATTTGAAATTGATTTAGAAAATGTTGATTTATTTTTAAACCTTTTTTTGTAACATTCTTTCTCTACATTTGCTGCTACTGTAAAATTTTAAATATTTTATATTTTAATTTTTGATATTTTAAATTTTTAAAGAAAAACAGTTGATATTTTTCAGATATTTGTAAACCTTTTTTTGTAATCTTCTTTCTCTACATTTGCTGCTACTCTAAATTTTTCACAAGTTGAAACAGTTGGCTTTTCAGATATTTTTTTTAAATATTTTTAATTTTGATTTTCATAATTAATTTCTCTACATTTGCTGCTACTGCAAAATTTCACAATATTTGAAAAGTGTTTAAAACTCATTAACAATGTTTAAAAATTATTTTCAATTTTGTAAGAAAATTTTTCGAAATTTTTAGAAATTTTTCAGATATTTTTAGAAATTTTTCAGATATTTTAAAATTTGTTTCACAATGATTAAAAACTTTGCTTTTCATATATTTTTAATTTCTTTTTTAATTTGTTGATATTTTTTAGATATTTTTAAACCTTTGTTTTTGTAAACTTCTTTCTCTACATTTGCTGCTACTATAAAATTTCACAAGTTGAAACAATTTGTTTTGCAGATATTTTTTAAATATTTTTAATTTTGATTTTCATAATTGATTTCCCTACATTTGCTGCTACTTTAAAATTTCGCAATATTTAAAAAGTGTTTCAAATTCATTAACAATGTTTAAACATTTTTTAAATTTTGTATGAAAATTTTTCGAAATTTTTAGAAATTTTTCAGATATTTGAAAATTTTTTGTTTTATAATTTTCTTTCCCTACTTTTGATGCTATTATAAAAATTCACCAAATTTGTTGCTTTTTTTTAAAACAAAAGAAACACACCCTTCCAACATTCAGCAAAACATTGCAGTTTTGCATGAGAAGTCAGTGACGCGCACCAAATTCCATTAAAAAGCCAATAAAACAGAACACAACGTCGAGCGCACATAAACGTCAAATAAAGCGGTTGGCGGTTGTGTTAATTCAATTGGCTTCTGAACCGCCACGAAAAGCCTACAAGCGCTCACAGTGCCGGCAAATAAAAGCACCGCTCTCGAACACACACACGCACACACATGCAACGCTCAACCGACGCGGAAACAACACGCACGACGCTCGACAACGCACCGTACCGTCAACGTATCGCAGACCGCGAGGCCTTTCAGCCGGCCAATGCAGCATAAAGACAACGAAAATGTAACTTTCAATTTGCCTCAAAAGAATTCGAGGTGAAATGCCGCAGGATACGCTCACACAAACACACACGAGCCGCACACGCGATCAAGCGGCTTAGCGCACACTTAAGCCGCACGTAGTCGAGCGCGTAATTGTGGCTGGCACACACACACAACCACCACCACAGCGACAACAAAGCCTGAATGTTAGCAACTGTTAGCAACTGTTAGAGCATTTGATGTCGTCGACACGGTGCACGTTTTCGTTCCGGTTGCCGCGTCGTTATCCTTTGAAAACACGATAAGAACTGTTTGACACAGTCGCCGTAGCCGTCGACTAGATGCTGCGACAATCATCAACGACGCCAACGACAACGGCCGTCTGCAAAGTTAGTCTGTTCGGTGCGAAAATGTTGTTTTGGGATATTTTGCTGCTGTAACCAGTCGGATGCTGTGCGCATCCTGCGCGCTGTTGCAGCCACAGTAACAGCGCGCCACAGCTGTGAATGAGTGTAACGTGAATTGTTTTATGAGCGGCAAAATGTTTGGGGAAATTTTAACAGCATCAAGCACGTGCTCTGTTAAAATATTCGATATGGCTGCGTGATTGAGTCAATGAACAACAGAAAACTGTGACTGCAGCAACAGCTTTGAGTTCTCAATTTTATGTGAGAACATTTGAGCTCAAACAGAGTTGAGCTGTCTTAGTGCTGAGGCGATAGTTCAATTGTGATGGATGATTCAATCAATGGTTAATGAATCCTCCCTAAAACCATGTAACGAATATTTGGTTGACTATATTTTAATGCTGGCATTTGTTAATTTTGATGGCAATTTTGCTTATGGTACTTTGGAATTTGTACAACGTTCGAAATCAAAAATCTTTGTTTAGCTCGTTTTTCCTTCCTTTTCCTTTAGTTTTTAGTTGATTTTATTTTGTCTTAAATTTTTTTGTTCTTGTTCCGTTTTGCTACTCCAATTTTTTTGTTGCTTCTAGCATTTCCACCAAACAAGCAACCAGCTTTTTTTTTATTAATTTTTCGGTCTCTTTCCCTTTATCACTTTAATTTTTTTTTTTAATTTTACTTCTCATTTATTCATTTTTTTCTTTTACTCATTCGCGTTTTATTAATTTTTTTTTGTACTTCATTCGCGGTTTTTCGTATCCCTTTTGTGTTTTTACTTGTTTTTTGCTCTTTTCCCCCTTTTCGTCTTTTCGTTTCTATTTTCTATTTTTTTGTTCTTGTTCCCTTTTGCTACTCCAATTTTTTTCTTGCTTCTGGCATTTCTACTGAACAAGCAACAAGCTTTATTCTACTAATTTTTTTCTTCCTTTCCCTTTCCCTTTGTCATTTTCATTTTTTTTTAATTTTTACTTTTCAGTTATTCATTTTTTTCTTTAACTTCATTCGCGTTTTTTCGTATCCCTTTTGTGTTTTTACCTCTCTTACTTGTTTTTTGCTCTTTTCTCCTTTTCGTCTCTTTTAAATTTTTTTTGTTCGTGTTCCTTTTTGCTACTCCAATTTTTGTGTTGCTTCTGGCATTTCTACCAAAGAAGCAACGAGCTTTTTTATATTAATTTTTCTCTCTCTTTTCCTTTGCCACTTTCATTTTTTTTTAATTTTTATTTCTTATTTATTAATTTTTTTTTGTACTTCATTCGCATTTTTTCGTATCCCTTTTGTGTTTTTACATGTTTTTTGCTCTTTTCCCTTTTTCGTCTTTTCATTTATCTTTTAAATTTTTTTGTTCTTGTTCCTTTTTGCTACTCCAATTTTTTTGTTGCTTCTAGCATTTCCACCAAACAAGCAACAAGCTTTTTTTTATTCATTTTTCTATCTCTTTCCCTTTGTCACTTTAATTTTTTTTATTTTACTTCTCATTTATTCATTTTTTTCTTTTACTCATTCGCGTTTTATTAATTTTTTTTTTATTTCATTCACGTTTTTTCGTATCCCTTTTGTGTTTTTACATGTTTTTTTGCTCTTTTCCCTCCTTTTCGTCTTTTCGTCTTTTCGTTTCTCTTTTCCATTTTTTTGTTCTTGTTCCTTTTTGCTACTCCAATTTTTTTGTTGCTTCTAGCATTTCCACCCAACAAGCAACAAGCTTTTTTCTACTAATTTTTCTCTCCCTTTCCCTTTGTCATTTTAATTTTTTTATATTTACTTTTCATTTATTCATTTTTTTTCTTTTACTTCATTCGCGTTTTTCGTATCCCTTCTGTGTTTTTACCTCTTGTTTTTTGCTCTTTTCCTCTTTTTCGTCGTTTCATTTCTCTTTTCTATTTTTTTTGTTCTTGTTCCTTTTTGCTACTTCAATTTTTTTGTTGCTCCTAGCATTTCCACCAAACAAGCAACAAGCTTTTTTTATTCATTTTTCTGTCTCTTTCCCTTTGTCACTTTCATTTTTTTATTTTTACTTCTCATTTATTCATTTTTTTCTTTTACTCATTCGCGTTTTATTAATTTTTTTTTGTACTTCATTCGCGTTTTTTCGTATCCCTTTTGTGTTTTTACCTATCTTACTTGGTTTTTGCTCTTTTCCCCTTTTCGTCTTTTCATTTATCTTTTTCATTTTTTTCTTCTTGTTCCTTTTTGCTACTCCAATTTTTTTGTTGCTTCTAGCATTTCTACTAAACAAGCAACAAGCCTTATTCTATTCATTTTTCTCCCTCTTTCCCTTTGTCACTTTCGATTTTTTTTTTAATTTGTTTATTTTTATTTATTTCCTTTTTTACTTTTTATTTTTTTTTCTTTTACTTCATTTGCGTTTTTCGTATCCCTTTTGTGTTTTTACCTCTTTTACTTGTTTTACTTTATTCTTTTCCTACTCAATATTTACTTCATACAGCAGCCTCTAATTCTTTTTTTCGGCTTCTTTTTTCTAGGTCCGTAATTTTTTTCTTTCATATCTCATCCATAGTTTTCTGTTACTTTATCTTCATTTCGAACATTTTCAATTCTTTCTCTGCTTCTTCTTTCACTTTTATTCTTCTATCCTATTAATTTTTGTCACCTTTTCCTTTCCCGTCTTTTTTCTCCTTTTATTTGTTCTCCTTCTACTTGTTTTGTCTTGTTCTTTCTTTACTTTTCACCTTTCTTTCCTTTTTCTTTTCCCGTCTACGCTTACTTCAGCTGCTTCTTTGATTTCTTGTGTTTTTTTCAGTATTTAATTTTTCTCCATTTACTTGTTCTCATTCTACTTGTTCTGTCTTGTTCTTTCTTTACTTTTCACCTTTCTTTCCTTTTTCTTTTCCCGTCTGCGCTTCAGCTCCTTCTTTTCTTGTGATTTTTTCAATCTTTACTTTTTCTCCTTTTACACTTTTGTCTCTTTCGGCTTCATTTTTCTGTTTTTTTTTTAATTTCTTGTTTTACTCCTTCACTCCTTTTTCCACCTCCGTTTCACTTTATATTTACTATATTCTTTTCTCGCTTTACATTTACTCTTATCATTTTCTTTTTTCTAATATTTCTAAAAGGTTTCTATATTTTTCTCTCCATCTCTTTGACACTCCTCTATTCCTCTATCTTTGTTATCTCTTTTGTTTTTCTCCTACTTTTTATTTCTTTTCTCTAAAAAGTTTCTATATTTTTCTCCCCATCTCTTTCACACTCCTCTATTCCTCTATCTTTTTATCTGATTTGTTTTTTTTTTCTATTTTTTCTTTCTTTTTGCTTCTGTCTTTTCCATTCTATTTTTATATCTCTCTTCATCCGATTTAACTTTTCTTTTTCACCTCTTTTAACTTATTTTTTCTTCTTTTCTCTTTTCTTTTCCCCACCTTCTTCTGTCTTTATTTGTCATTTACTTTTAATTTTTTTCCTTCTTTCATCTTCTATTACATCTGCTTTTTTTGTTGTGATTTCTCTTTTTTGCTCTTCTCCTCAGACTTCTTTATCTCCTTTTTCTTATTAATTTTTTATGTTCCTATTAAGTAATAATAATCTTTTAATTTTTCTAACTGTTTTATGCCTACTCCCCCTCCTCTATCTTCATTTCCATAATATGTTCTACTCCTATTTTATTTTCTTTTCTGTTCCTTCTCTCTTCCTTCCATTTTACCAATTTTGTATCTAGTTTTTCTTTTTACCTTTCTCTGTGTTTCGACTTTCTTTATTTTTCGATCTACGGCTTTATTTGATATAATAATAAAAGACTTCTTTAACATTTTTAAGACATCAACGTTCCCAACAGTTGTCAGCGTATAAATGAGCCTGTTACGTCTTTTCTCAATATTTACATAACATTACATTTGTGCTCAATGCTAGCAATAGTCTTTCTTTGCTCTCTCAGTGCTGTTGGTTATGAAAGAATTCCTGTTAAAATTACGGATAAAAGCTCTGCTGAAAATCCAAAAACAAATCATCTTTCAATCAAAGCAAGTCTTTTTAAAATTTTTTTAAAAGTCAAAATATTTTTCAAGAGAAAATTAATTATTTACACTGAAAATTACTCTTGTAGTAACAATTTTGCTTATGATTTTAAATCCTATAATTATTTGTTCTGATTAAGTGACTGACTTGTTGAAATGCTCCAAATTTTAAATAAATCGGCAAGTATTTTTCATCTTTTCAGAAATGAAAATTTGACGGGGTCAAGGACGAGTTAAGATTTTAACAGCCCGAAATCTTAACACTTAACACTTTACTCTTCACTCACACTTGAACCAGCAGAAGGAGGAGACCCAATCTTATAGCAACACTTATTCTGATTCTTCGGGAACTTCGGGAAGTATTAAAAATATATTAATCCTACCATGATTTGGAATGATTTCACACATTATTAGACAAGGATCAGGAAAGTTTATTTTAAAGTTTCGTTTAAAGTTTGTAGGGAGAAACTTCATATAAAAGGACTGTTGACTTTAAATGTAATGAACGCACTTCAAATGAGAAATAATTAGACACAAATTTTTTTTTTATAAAAATCTGACGCAGTCAAGAAAGGGTTCAGAGGAACTTGATTTATTAGGCCCATTGACTTCAAACTTGCATGCAAAGCTATAAATATGTATAAATAAATATAAATAAATAAAAATAAATATAAATAATTATAAATAAATATAAATAAATATAAATAAACATAAATAAATATAAATAATTATAAATAAATATAAATAATTATAAATAAATATAAATTAATATAAATTAATATAAATAAAAATAAATAAATATAGATAAATATTAGTAAACCTTCGCCGTTCATTTGCCGATTTCAAGTTGATTAAATTTTCCAGCGCAGTAGATTTGCATTCACAATGCGCCAAATTCCTTGTCGGTGCATTGCAATAATTAAATCCCTTTCCGGTTTGCACATTTTCGGCATTCCTTCCGTTCGTTCGTTGCGACCGCGCTGGCGGAAAGCTGCCGTTGGATTTGTCGAAAAGCAAAAGAGCCACAACAACGTGAACGCAATGTCCCAAAAGAAATGCCAAATGTAATTCAACCAGTTAATTTCCTGTGCCTGTATGCAAATGTGGCTGCTGCTGCAGCTGCGGTCGCGAACAGCACAACAAAGCAGGCAGCGGTTTCGGGCAAATTACCGCTTGCACAAAGTCCATGGCACAGGACACACCGTAACAGCCCAAAGAAAATACCAAATGCTGTCATCGAGTTGCAATGCTACAACGACCGCTGCAAGCGCGCTGCAATTTGAATGTGAAGCAACAACCAATACAAATGACAAAATTTAACCTTTCAGAGCAACGAATATAATTTTGCAGTTCTTTGAATTGCCGCAATGCAAACTTAATTACACGAAACAGCAGCACAATCAAACACACAGCACAACACAATCCAAGAAGCCGCCAGCCGACAAAGTGAGCTGCAATTTGCTGACAGCTGCGCCAAAGTACGGAACCGTATTTCGAAGTAGCTTATGGCCAGGAAATTTGCTATGACATTTGGCAAAAAGTAAGCCATGCAATTAGGTGCCAACAATGTGGAGGCAGCAAGAATCGTGGAATAGAATGAGATCTGTGATTGCTAGCATTCAAGAATTTTGAGCAAATTTTCGACTTTCTAAATTTAGAATTTCAAATTAAATATAAATTACTAATCAATATTTTTTGTAAAGAGAGCAGACACATTTTCACCAAAATATTCTTTTTTTTTATAGACATTTTTCCAAATGCAATTTCCGTTCGCTATCTCGTTTTTCCATTAATTTGAAATCCTGTGTAACACAAATTCCTACGTTCCGACATTCATATGCAGTAAAATCTTCCGACAAATCTCTACATATGCACACCAACACACACATACACACACATCCACATTCGAATTACTTGCACAGCAGCCAACAAAGCAGGAAATGGAAGTTTCTTGGCATTTCTCAGTGCATGCCACGCATGAGTTTTGCTGGCCGTCTGCAGTCGTGAGCGTGAATAATTTCATTGCATATATCACACTTAACAAATGTTGTTATTATGCCTTATTTATGTATGCGAAGAGGAAGAGTCAGCGTCAGAGTCGGTGTCGGTGTCTTTGCCGCAGCGACGAGATATTTGCAGCAAACGCTGCAAGCCACAGGTGTGACACTGCAAAATGAGACAACAGTGTCCTGGTACGTGTTTGTGTTGGTGTTGATGAAATGACTGCCCTAACTTTGATTTATTGTGTGCAATGCAGCAAGAAATGTCTACAAATTGACAATAAAAAACTTGCAAGTCAAATTTTTTTTAATTATTTGTTTTTTTTATGTGCATATCTATAAATGTCCAAATCACCTCATATATGTGAGTGAAGGTGGAAAAGTTATGTGAGATGTGAAATGAACATAAATACTTTTTATACATGAAAGAATAATACAAATGTAAAAAAATTAAAACAAAATGGTTACATAAACAAAATATTTACATAAACACCTTTTTTAACGCAACATAAAAATTATTTTTTTACATTACAATTTTTTTTATTTAAAAAAATTTAAGGCAAACATTTTTTACTTCAATAAAATATTTTATTAAATAATTTTATTTTTATAAAATTTCTGTGCAAACAAATATAATAAATATAAAATAATATAAATATAAAATAAATTAAATAATATTAAACACTTTTTTAACAATTATTTAAAATATATATATATAGATATTTTTATATTAAAAAATATTTTTTTCATACAAAAATGAAGGAAAATAAAAAATATTTTAGAAAGGATTAACCCATTGCTGCCTAATGAGTAAAAATTTACCCATGAAAATTGACTTTTTAAAAAAATCACAGAAAAGTTCGTGGTAGAGATATCTCAAAATCATTGAAAGGGATGGTTGGGGTAAAGATGGAACTACCTTAGTCTAGTGGAGGTCACCCTAAAATTCCGCCATCTAGCTAGAGTTGCCAGACTCCAAAAATTGTGAATTTTCCGGAGGTGGAAAATGTGGCGAAACGTAGTGGCCTTAGAACTTCACAAAAGGCTGCCTCCTAACTCACCTGTAAAAAATACAACTTTTGTTCAAGTGTTTAGCTGATCACTTCACAAAGTATGGAAAAAAGCTACCATTGCTGCGTAATGGGTACAAAATACCTAATGAATATCTCAGCAACGTGCAGAGATATAATGCTGAAATTTTTGTTTCTGATCATTTTGGGTCAATTCTAGGTCGTGTATGAAATTTTATCAAAATCGTATGGGCGGAACTGGTACCCGGCAGCAATGGGTTAAAAAAAGAATTTTAAAAATATTTCAATAAAATAAAAAAAAATTAAAAAATTAAAAAAAAAATTAAAAAAATTGTTTTTTTCATAAATAAACAACAAAATTAAAAACTATTTTTGTTACCTTAAAAAAGATTTTTAAAATATCAAAAGAAATATTTTTTTGGACAACAAAATATCGTGTGTTTATGTGTGAAATATTTTTACAAAATTATAAGACTTACAAATAGTTTTATTTATTTATAAAAAATTAAAAAATAATTAAAAATTATTGAAAAAAATAATAAATAAAAAAATTAATTAAATTACTAAATATTTATAAATTTATTTTTATTATTTAATATTTATTTATTTATTCATTAATATTTATTATGTATATACACATATTTTGCAAATATTTTTATATAAAAAAAATTTAAGTTTTGTTATTTATTTATTTAAATTTTTTTTTTAATTAAAAAACCAATATATTTTATACATTTTTTTAATTCAAAAAAATTTGTACCAACTTTCTTAAATTTAATTTAAATTAAAAAAATTTTAAGTTTTTAATAGAAATATTTGTTTTCAAATATAAAAAATACTTAAATATTAATACATTAATTTTTTAAATATAAAAAAACGACAACGAAAATTTAAAAGAAAGAATAATTTTAATTTTTTATTTATTTCATTAGTTTATTTGGTTTTTATAAAAAATTTTTTACAAATTTCAAAAAATTACAAAATTAAAAAAACGTAACAAAAATACTTAAATGAAAATACTTTCAGTATTTTTAAAAAAATTTGTACCAACTTTCTTAAATTTAATTTAAATTAAAGAAATTTTAAGTTTTTAATAGAAACATTTGATTTCAAATATAAAAAATACTTAAATATTAAGGTATTAATTTTTTTTAATATAAAAAACGACAACGAAAATTTAAAAGAAAGAATAATTTGAATTTGAATTGAATTGAATTGAATTTTAAGTACCAACTTCCTTAAATTTAATTTAAATTAAAAAAATTTTAAGTTTTTAATAGAAACATTTGTTTTCAAATATAAAAAATACTTAAATATTAAGATATTAATTTTTTTTAATATAAAAAACGACAACGAAAATTTAAAAGAAAGAATAATTTGAATTTTTTATTTATTTCATTTGTTTATTTGGTTTTTATAAAAAATTTTTTACAAATTAGAAAAAATTACAAAATTAAAAAACGTAACAAAAATACTTAAATAAAAATACTTTCAGTATTTTTAAAAAATGTGTACCAACTTTCTTAAATTTAATTTAAATTAAAAAAATTTTAAGTTTTTAATAGAAAGATTTGTTGTCAAATATAAAAAATACTAAAATATTAAGATATTAATTTTTTTTAATATAAAAAACGACAACGAAAATTTAAAAGAAAGAATAATTTGAATTTTTATTTATTTCATTAGTTTATTTGGTTTTTATAAAAAATTTTTTACAAATTAAAAAAAATTACAGAATTAAAAAACGTAACAAAAATACTTAAATAAAAATACTTTCAGTATTTTTATGCATACAAAATGTTAAACATAAAATTTTATTTTTTGAAATTGCTTGAATCAACATAAAACATATTGCAGCGGAATAACAAGAATTCAACTGCATTTAATTAATTTATTTATTAATGACATTAAAAATATCCCAAGCAGATTGCAAATTAAATAATTACTAACAAATTTAGTAACTTTGCCATGCACCCCATGTACTCTCAACAATTTTGCAGTTAGCATTTTTCAAATCCCACACGTAGCCAGCTGGCAATTAGAAGCAAACCTTGTTAAAAATAGCAAAATAAATTCCACTCAACGCGCAGCACACACACACACATTTCCACATCTGCACCAACATATAAGTTCAAGCAACAGCCACGGCACCAGAGTCTACCAGCAACTCACGCCGCTTCCATTAGAATCAACCAACATCAGTTGGCCTCCACTAATAAGCGCGCTTGCCACATATGCTGACCTCATAATTTGCGCAGCTTTTCTATTTTTTCACTCATTCACTTGTTTGGCTTTTATTTTGCTTCACGCTATTTTATTTTCTATTTTTCAAGCACTGACACGTATGTAGTGTGATGTAGGGGTTCAGTGACTGCATGGTTGTTCTTTTATGCTCATTTCACTTATTTGTTGTTTTGAATTTTTTGTTTTTTGCTTTTATGTTTGCATATTAAAGCTTGAAATGGCCAGGAGTTGGCAGCGGCTAACAGATACACGTTGTATGTTGCTGTGAGAGCGTTAAATCGGCAGACAGCATTCAAGTCGGCAGACCGGATAAAATAGCAGCGATATGTAAATATTGCAATTTGCCATGCATTTAGAACGGAAGGTTGTGCGACGCGCTGAAAAACTTACTTGAATTTGTATACGAGTTGAGTTTGTTACGGGCTTAGGTTGTCAGCGCCTTGTTGCTGTAGATGACTACATATTTAGCTAATAAAGTGACCATTTTAGTGTGAATTTTTATAACAAAGAACTTTAGTTTGGGAGACAACGGGAGACCTTATGACAGTCTTCACCCAAAAAGTGAATCATAGTGTTCTAAACTTCGATAAAAGGTTGTTGCATTAGATATCTCCAAGTCTTTTCACCAAGTGTGGTTCAAAGCACATGTCAAAACTGAATGCTTTTGACCTTTTTTTCGTTCCTCGTTTGATTACGATCTTTCTCTATGATCGCTGTATTTTTGTTGTTATAAACGCTCTATTCATGTTAGCCTAGAAATTGCTTACACAAGTCTTAGGCTTTAAATCATATCGATTTCATGCAAAACTATCAATGGAAATTTATTTTCCTTCTATAACCCTGAAGACAGCATTTGTCAACTCATAACCGCTGTGCATAGAACGAAAAACAAAGTATTTTAATTTATTTTTTTATTTAATTAATATTTTTTATTTATTATTTTTTTATTTTTTTATTTATTATTTATTAAATTTGCATTATTTTGATATATTTTTTCCACTTTTTCCACAAACTAAAACTAGTTTATTTAACGTTATTGCTCCCGTTTGCTCCAAGTTGATCAACAGGGCGTATGAGTAACATTAGTTTAAAAGCTTAAAAACAAATTTTTTTAATTCTTTTTCATTTAATTTATATTATATGCTGTCTATTTTGTATTATATTAATTAAATATTATTTTTATTTAGTATTTTTTTATTTATTTAATTTAATTTAATTTATACTTCATTCAGTTAATTTTGTATTAGTTACTTTGATATATTATTACCACTTTATACATAAACCATAACAAATTTACTAAATTTTCTTGCTCGTTTGCTTCCGCAACCAGTTGATCAACAGGGCGTATGAGTAACATTAATTTAGAAGCTTAACGGAAACAAAATATTTTAATTCTTTTTAATTTAATTTATATTTATATTTATATTTAATTTCTATTTTTTTAATTTTTATTTTGTAATTAATTAATGTTAATGTTAGTTAATGTTATATTACAGGTCTCCCTCGTATAGCGCGGTACTTCTACAACGCGTTTTCGATATAACGCGATTTAAAAAAACAGTTTTTTTCATTATGTTTTTTAATTTTTTAAATAAAGTATGAATTTTGATTTTGAGTTGGAATGTACATACATCTTTAATTTAGTACCTACTTTATTTTGGAAAAAGCTTATTGGAACATAACCCTAAATTTATATGAAAGTTAAGTCTTCTATAACGCGAATCACATAACGCGGAATTTTCCTGGAACGTAACCACCGCGTTATACGAGGGACACCTGTATTTTAATTAAATATTATTTTAATTTAATGTTATTTAATTTTTATTTTATTTAATTTATATTTGATTTAATTCTTTTTGTAGGATCTTTATATATTATTACCACTTTATACACAAACCATAACAAATTTATTAAATTTTCTTGCTCTCTTGCTCCCTTTAACCAAATGATCATCAGAGCGTATGAGTAACATGAATTTAAAAGCTGAACAGAAAAAATATTTAAATTTTGTGAATTTTATTCATATTTTATTCAGTTAGTTCTGCATTATTTCAATTAAATGTGACTTTAATTTAATCTTATTTTATTTTTTATTTCATATTTTTGTTTTATATTTTATTCAGTTAATACTGCATTATGTAAATTAAATATTATTTTTTTATTTCATTTATGTTTATTATTTTATTTTATTTCATTTTATTTTATTTTATTTTATTTTATTTTATTTTATTTTATTTTATTTTATTTTATTTTTTTTTATTTTAATTATTTTATTTTCTTTTTCATTTCATTTATATTTTATTCAATTCTTTTTGTAGGATTTTTTTATATTATTACCACTTTCTGCACAAACCATAACAATTTTATTACACTTTCTTGCTACATTACTCCCTTAAACCAAATGATCAACAGAGCGTATGAGTAACATTAATTTGAAAGCTTATAATCGACTGTATTAAAATCGTCTAGACAAACTTTAAGCGACTCCTTTATCAATTATAATACTTTTAGCCTACTAACTGTGTTCCGCTGTGCTTTACTGTCGCTATATTCTGAAATGCTTTCGCTCTGCCTGTCAGCTAGCAATCAATGTCGCTTCCTCTCAACACCCACCCACCAACACACACATCCTCGTATGTCAATTTCCATTGGCATACAACAATCTCTAAACGGCGCGCCTACGCAGCACAAAAATGCTAACAACAGCGAAACGCTATAAAAATGTCGCTACAAACTGGCGTTTAATATGCCGGCGAGCTTTATCCTCCTTCCTTTTATTGAAAATGTGTCAATGTGTGTACAGTGCCACACTTTGCCGTGTTGGCATAGCTTTTGGCAAATGTTTTGTGTTCAGTGTGGGTGCTGATTGTTGTGGGTTGCTTTGGGGGAAATGCCAAAAGTGGGTACAAATTGCATGTGAGTTTCAAAATGGCATTTCGGGCTGAGGGGACTGATAATATAAAACTAATAAAATAATATTTTTTTTTAAACAAGCTCGAATTTGTTTCAAAAAAATCATTAAAATCATGAATCACATAAAAGTAAGTAAGAGCTTTCAGACAAATACGATTACATGCATGAAACAATCATATGGCGCACTGAAGAATATTTCTTTCTTTCGAATACCTAAAATGTTACTATCGATCTTCCGTTGTTCATTCTTAACAGTCACTTTCGACACGCAATGATAATTGGCTCTGCCATAACCTATCAACTTTCTCATTGTACTTGTTGGACTTTAACTTTCATCAATTACTATACAACTTTCAGTGAAGTTTCTCTGGCGCATTTTTCTAGGTGTTCATTGATGTTTATCCTTTCGTTCGGTCCCTTTCGACACTAAATAAAGATTTAAGTACGAATAACTATTTTATTACTATTTATACATCAAACAAGTGCCAATATTGTTACGCCCCATTAGAGATTTTGTCAAAAAACCAGCAAAAACTTTCTTCAATCAACCGAGCAACCGAGAAAAACGCCAATTTTATGCGAAAATCAAGAGGTGCCAAAACCAACGCAAACTTTGCCATTTCAAGCAGCAATATTTCAATACATAAAATACGCCAACTAAAGCAATCAATTACTTTTTAAAAGTCAACACAACAAACAAAATAGAAACAAACGGGCCAACAACCAACAGCAGCTGGCCGAACAAATGTCGTCAACTGGAAAAATTTAATATTCAATGCTGCCAACGGTTGGCAGCATGCTGCAATACACACACACCCACACATATATATACATGTAGAAAAAATACGAAATTGCGCATTTGCAGCGCTCGTAAAATTGTGTCAACGCCGACTAAGACTTCGATTGAGCGCTGGCAATTTATATGCAGCGAGAAGCATGCTGCATGGCAATTTTTTTCTAATTTTTTTTCACTTTCTAACAAAGTGACAATGGCCAAGAACAGCAACAAAAATAGAATAGCACATAAAAATAGAAATAAAACCGTTTAGCGGCGAGTTTAGACGGATTTTTGTTGAAATTTGTGCCGAGTCGAAAGCGGAAACGGAAACGCAGCCAAAGTCAGTCAAAGTTCATAAAGCAACAACAAAAACAATGTCAACGCTTTAAGCAATTCGATGCAGCTGCAAATTTGGCAATTCAAAGCGCTTTGTTTAGTTGAAAACGGAAGCCACTGGCACGCGGCATTACGGGGCGTATGCGCAACAGACGGTTTTAATTGCCCCAATTGACACACAATTTTCGCACTGCATTTCGGTTTTATTTATTTTAATTATATTTATTTACTTCGTTTTCATGATTGGCACTGTGACAGCAACTCCTCCCTCTTCTATTCTCAAACTGCGCTGTGAGAGGCGCTTTGGCGCTAATCTTTAACTGCCTATAAAAAGTGCCTAATGTGCTTCTAATCGCCCCTTCACACGTCGCACCGCAGGCATAAACGATTTCGGCGCGATTTGCACAACCGATCCGACGACGCGTTATGCATTATTTATGTTTGTTGCGGGACGCGCAACTCCAACAAAGCAGCCGCACAAAAGCCAACGACGCAGCTATCACGAACAGCAAACAATGCGACTGGCGCAGACAATAAACACCCATTTTTTCTCGCGGTTCCGTGCAGTGTCGAACATTGACATTTTATAGTTGTTGATGTATTTATATCCAAAGTGATTTGTGGCTTAATGTGGTGCGCAGAGCGCTGAGAATGCGCAAAGCTAATACTCCTAAAATGTCAACTTCAGACTGTTGAAGCCGGGGAGGATTTGAGGAGACAATTTGATGACGAAGGCGTTGTGCAAGTGACAATGTAAAGTGGCTTTAAGTGTATTATGCGAAGTGATTGGACTGAGGCACTACCCTCAATGCTCGAGCAATGTCTGACGAGCGGATTCAAGGAAAGCGTAGATAAATCTTAATGCTATGTTGCAGCAATCACATCAATTCGCCTACAAAAGAGTGAATTTTTAAAAACCTCAAAGGAGAGCAATTGATATTTTAAGAAGTTGTGACTGCTTGGCTTCATTATTGAATGGAATACCAAAGCCATTTGTAATATTTAAGTTTAAAAAAGTATTACTCAAAGAGGAACGTATTAAATTTTGATCAAATTTCAGTTAAGTATTCTTTTGTTTAAATTTTGATCAATATTTCAGTTGGTTCTTTATTCGATTCGATTTCATTCTTCTTAATTTTACAAAAAGCTCCTTTCCATCAATTGAATTAAAGCAGCATTTGTTGGAGATAAAAAGCAAACAAAGTCGAAAGTCAAAACTATTGTAGCGAATTCATTGCGCCTTAGGCTTATTGTTTGTTAAGTACTTGTGAAACAAAGTGCTGATAATAAGAAAAGCATTAGATATGTTGATGCTATTTTAGGCTACAATGAAGCAACCGTAGTTTTAATAACTGAAATTGTTTGAAGCAATGATAGACGGACCAACAAATTTACAAACAGACAGATGTACAAAGAGAGACGAACACGCAGGCAGATGGAGGAGCAGACCAATGAAAGGACACAAGCGAACAAGCACACAGATTGCCGAGTGGACAAATGGACCTAAAGATGAACAAACAAATCGATGTACAGACGAAGAATTGATAAACAGACAGACGAAGAGGCCAATAGACGAATGCGTAGGCACGTGGAGGAGCAGACAAATTAAAGGACACAAGCAAACAAGCACACAGACTGCCGAGTGGATAGACCGATATGGGCTGATAGATGGACTTAAAGATGTATATACAAACATATAGATGTACAGTCGAAGAAATGACGAAAAGACACACAGACAGGCCAAGAGACGAATGCGGAGGCAAAGAAAAATGAAAGGACAAACGCAATCAAGCACACAGACTGGATAGCGGCATGGACGTAGAAACAGACCTCTGAGCTAATTGATGAAACGATGTACGAACAAACGGACGTATGGATGAATGGATGTAGGAGCAAACAAACAAGCAGAGAAACGAATATTTACGCTGTCAAACAGACAAAGTCCCACAGTCTGTCAACATACAGAGAGATGAACGTATAGACGAACGAACGTATAGACGAATGAATGTATGAAAGAATGGATGGACGAATGAAAGGATGAATGCACAAGCAGAGAGACAGACAGAGAGATGGACACACTAGGAAACACACAAACAAACAGGCGACAGTCTGACTGAAGAGACGGAATGATGAATGAATAGATGGCCGGTTATGTTGGTGGACGTACGGGTAATGAACAGAGAGGCATAGAGACGGAACGCATATACTAGGAAACAGACGAAAAGAAAAAAGAAAGACATACGTGTGAACGGATGGATATGAGGACAGAAGAGTTCATGAATTCACAAGCAAACAGACAGCCAGAGATACGAACACTAGCAAACAGACGAATAAAGAAACAGAATGCCGAACGAACGTATGAATGAACGAACAAGCAGACAGATGTATGAATAGATGTATAAATGACTAGAAGGATGAATGAAAAAGTAACCAGACAGGCAGAGAGATGGACACAGACAGATGAACCAACCAAATAGATGAATGAGCAGACAGATGTATGAAACGATGAATAAACGGATGGAAGATTGGATGTACAAGTAACCTGAGAGGCAGAGAGATGGGCACATTAGGACAGATGACCCAACCAAATAGATGAATGAGCTGACAGATGTATGAAAAGATGAATAAACGGATGGAAGGTTAGACGTACAAGTAACCTGAGAGGCAGAGAGATGGACACATTGGGACAGATGAACCAACCAAATAGATGAATGAGCAGACAGATGTATGAAAAGATGTATAGCCGACTAGAGGAATGGATGAAAAAGTAACCAGACAGGCAGAGAGATGGACACATCAGGACAGATGAACCAACCAAATAGATGAATGAGCAGACAGATGTATGAAAAGATGTATAGAAGAAGGATAGATGAAAAAGTAACCAGACAGGTAGAGAGATGGACAGATTAGGACAGATGAACCAACCAAATAGATGAATGAGCAGACAGATGTATGAAAAGATGAATAAACGGATGAAAGGTTAGACGTACAAGTAACCTGAGAGGCAGAGAGATGGACACATTAGGACAGATGAACCAACCAAATAGATAAATGAGCAGACAGATGTATGAAAAGATGAATAAACGGATGGAAGGTTGGATGTACAAATAACCTGAGAGGCAGAGAGATGGACACATTAGAACAGATGAACCAACCAAATAGATAAATGAGCAGACAGATGTATGAAAAGATGAATTAACGGATGAAAGGTTGGATGTACAAGTAACCTGAGAGGCAGAGAGATGGACACATTAGGCCAGATGATCAAACAAACAAACAGATTGTCGACAGATGGGAAGACGAACGTAAAGAAAGACGCACGTGTGAACGGACGGATATATGGACAGAAGACTTCATGATTGCATAAGCAAACAGACAGCCAGAGAGACGCAAATACCAGCAAACAGACGAACAAACAGACAGAATGACGAGCGACCGGATAAACGAATAAACAGACGAAAGAGCAAACAGATAAATTAAAAGATAAATAGACGCATTAAAGGATGGATGCCCAAGCAACCAGACAGGCAGAGAGACGGACACAATGGATCAGATGAACAAACAGGCAAATTGTCGACAGATGGAGAGATGAACGTACAGACAGTCGAACATATGGACGGATAGACGGGTTCACGGATGCACAAGTAAACAGACAGCCAGAGAGACGAACACACTAGAAAAGAGACGAACAAACAGACAAAATGCCGAGCAAGCAGATTAATTGACAAAAAGATGAATGAGAAGACAGATGTATGAAAAGATGTATAGACGGATAGAAGGATGGATGTACAAGTAACCAGACAGACGGACAGATGAACAAACAGACAGACTGTCGACAGATGGGGTGATGAACGTATAGTTGAACATATGAACGGATGGATGTATAGATAGACGAGTTCATGGATACTAAGCAAACAGACAGCCAGAAAGACGAACATACTAGCAAACAAAAGAACAAACAGACACATTGATGAGAAAATAAACGAAGGGGCAAACATACGAATGAGAAAAAACTCTGTTCGTAAGAGTTCAAACGGATGAACGGATGGACGAAAGAACAAACTTACAAACGTTCAGAGAGACGAAGATCGCTAGATCGAATACAATCTTCAAGGTGCAAATTATGGGCTCATCGTTTAGTTGGACTAAACAATTATTTTTTAGATTAATTTTGTGCTAAACACGAAAACTAAAATTACTTTTTTAAGAAGCATTTCCAAAAATATTTTTAAAACCTTTTTTGTAGCTCTTATGTTAAGTATTTTCTTATGAGCAACTAATTCGTTTTTATTCAATCAATGCAAGCAATCGAGCGTTTAAAAGATAATCCAAAAATATGTCTTTTAATGCTTTTTTTCCAGGGACCGTAAATAATTATTATCGCAATATTTTTAATCAAAAAAATCAAGATGAAGGAAGCATTGCAGTTATATCATGTAGTGCAAAAAAGTGATTGTTTTTGAAAGCAGTTATCAAAAAAGCAATCAACCAAAATTTCTCGATTTTTATTTTCCGCTCACCAAATAATAATTATTTTTTTATTTTTTTTTTCGATCAAAAAATAAAAATTATTTGTTGAGTTTTATTTTTTGGGGAAAAATAAAAATTATGCGGTGAGTTTTATTTTTCACTTGCAGAATGAGAATTATTTTCCAAATCAAAAAAGAGCAGTCATGGTCAGTATTGATGGACTTACTGATTATGAAAAATGAAAAAAACTGTACTATAAGTAGTTGACAATTTTTCATTTTTAAATCATCTGGAGACATTTTTGTTTTTTTGTAATTTTTTTTTAGTATTATTTTATACAAGTATAAACGTATTATTACTTTTCAAGCTTGTTTCTGGATTGAACAAAATATAAGTGAAAGTGACTAAACGTTATCTGTCACTGAGGTATCGAAATCAAGACATCTCTGAGACTATTCAAACTGTACGAACAGCCAAAAATTCAAATCTGGTAGCTAAATATTGAGAATTTCAATGTCTATTTCGTATTTCGTAACTTTTATAGTAATCACAATTCATCTCTTACTCCCAGCTGTACGCCACCATCACTTTATAACCCAACCTCACTTAATCCACCCTAAAACAAAACAAATTTCAAACACTTAACTGGATCGACGCTTCAGCCACACACGCGCGACATTTTAATTTATCAAATTGCCCATGTAAATGATTATTTCAATTTCAAATAAACTTCCTGAGCTCCCCCCTCCACCCCTTCCACCTGCTACCAACCAAACATCAGCAAAGCAGCGAAGACAAATAAAGATGAAAAGCGTGAAAAAAAACATCAAATACCTTAACGCTTGCGGCTAATGCCTCAAGCACCGCATCGATGCCGCAGCAACGTGCAATGTGCTTGTGATACACATACATACATAAAGACATACATACATACCTACACCGGAAACGTAAATATAACATTCCCCAGTTGTTCGCTGACTGTTGCCTTGGCAGCGCTACGAGAGCGATTACGTTGACACTGACGATGTGCGGCTGGCATCCAGAGATGTTTGGAGGGGCGGAGCGAAAAACTTGTTGCTACCACATATTCGAAATTAATGCCACAATCAGCGCGTGTACAAGCTGTCAGCTCACATATGCACGCACGCACCCACACACACACACGTACTGAGATACGTGCAGCTTCAGTTATGGCTGCATGCGCGTGTTTAGGAATTTCCACTTTAGCAATTTATGAGATTTTATACGCTGACGAATAGCACAATAATATTTAATATCTCATATTTTTGTGTAAAGCACAAATGTGCAAATACTTGACACCTGCTTTTAGTTTATGATGTGGTGACTTGTAAGCTAAACGAAAAATCCGTGAAGTGAAGGCGATCTGATGAAAGTGAAAGTGTTGGTGGTGCAATTCTGGCGTGTTAGAGGTCGTGGTTAGCGGGTTTTTTCCAGTGAAAGTGGTAAAAAAGAGGTTGAATCTATTTTATCAAATTTTTCAGTGCAGAACAGCCAATGAGGCTTAATGGAAATATGCAGAACAACGATACTAGTGAACAAAAAAACACTGCTGGCGAAACTTTCTTGGTGATGGAGAAGCTATAAAAAAAATTTAAGACAGAAGCTTTAAACGCCTCTTTGAAGTACCAAAGATGTACTCACGAATCTTCTAGTAGTCCTTCGCAATCTTAAGATTCATTTTGGTAAGAAAAGAGTTAATAAGAGGTAACCCAGATTTTTAAATTTCACAATCGATAGCTCTGGAGATAGAAAGACCCTTATAAACCAAACCTGGAATTAAGATAAAGTAGCTTTAGAGACTCAAAAATGTACAGGAACACAAAATTCGACCAGCGAGAGATATAGAATTTTTTAAATACTTGGTTCTTCCAACAACAACAAAAAGAGAGTATGTGAAAAAATTTGTAATTAATATCGTAGATGTAATTGTATCCAGCACAGCCTAAAAATATACTAAAAACGACATCAATGAGTCTTCATGATAGTTCTAATATTAATTAATATTAATTAATTAAAGCACACTTTTAGGCGCTTTCAAAAATTTTAAAACCTCTTTCAGTCCCCAGGTATGCTACAATCTTTATATAACTAAACATAAGTCAAGGCCAGTATTTCTAAATTTTTACATCACAATATTTGGTAGCATATTTTTAGGCAGCATATAATTTTTCTATGAGATTTCTTGATATATTTATGTATGTGTATGTACATTAGACATGATTTAGTGTTGTGTGGAGATTCTTAATAATACGTTCTCGATGCTCATTTTATGCGGTTTGGTGAAAAAGTGCATGAGCCAAAAAATTTTGCGGCTAGAGTGGGGCTAAATGGCGCCGAATTGAGGTAAAAATTCACAAAAAAGCGGGAAAATTCGACAAATTGCTCCACAGATGGTCAGAAGTTGCTCTTAGAAGGTTAAAATCGATGACGGACCCCCACTATTTTTCCCTAGTGAGCATTTCTTTCAAACATATTTATACCCCATCTCCAACCTTTAATGGGGCTCCCATACAAAATGATCGTTTTTACCAAATAGGCCCCTACTGCTCCCAGGTTACTCCCAGACGTATCAAATGTATGGCCGATACCCATTTATTTTCCCTTCCAAATGTTTCTTCCAAACATACCTACCCGCTATCTCCAAGTCTTAAGGGAGCTGCCATACAAAACTGGCCATTTTCTATGCCATTGGCTCCCCAATTGTAAATGTAGTAGTTAAGTAAGAGTAGTAGTTCGTATCTCGGAAACTACTGAACCGATTTAAATAATTTATACAGCAATTGCCAACATTCTTGAATACAAAAAATACAAAATTAATTAAGGTTCAGAAATTCACCACCAAAGGGCATCTCCCATACGATCAGAGTTGTGAAGTTGTCAACTTTTGGGTTTCAAAGCAATAATCAAAATGTATTGTCGAAACCCGAAATCTTGCACTAAATCATGTCTAATGTACATCTACTGTAGAAGTTTGTGCATCAAATAATGCATACATCTAAAATTCAGTAATGGTTTGTTGGTTCAAACAGTCTGTTGAACTCATTATAGCTCGAAGTATGAAGTTAAATGAAGTATGTAATTTCTTTACAACCTTCGTTTTCACTACTTTGTAATTCAATGCCATCAGGACCTAACTATCTGCAAGGATAGTTTATCGTTTAAACTGTATCAATCTGCAAAAATCTGGCTGCCTTCAGTAGCGAAAATCTTTGCTTGGAAGACGCTGCAGGTGTCTAACAGACGATAAGAGGGAGTTGTAGAGAGGTCTGCGCTTTGAAAAAAGATATACGAATAGTAAATAAAATGACAAGATGTGGTCATTTAATTAATGTTGTTCCTTCCCTTCGATTTTGCTACGTCCAGGAACCAAGCAGGGCGAAATTTTGCTCCTCGGCCATCGTTGTTATTTCTTCGATATTTCTTCTTATTTCGTATTTCACTATTTTGGGTTGGAATGCATTCGTAGTCCGACTGTCTGCGGAGATAGAAATGTCCGCTGTTCGAAGTGAACTAGTTAATATAAAAATTTAGCTGCCTTTTCAATAGCAAATATCTCACACTTGGATGCTGCAAGCGTCTGGCAGACGCTAAGATTACCTAGATGGCAAGTTCCTTGTGAAGAGACCAGCTCATCCTCTCTCCATTTTTTACTTCATCTTTGGGCTCTCAGTTGAATAGTAATGTCAGTATTGCTCGCTGTGAGACGCGCAGATCTCTGAGCAAAATTTCCAGACCAACCTTCAGAAATCTGTGTCAACGTTCAAGCCAGCCTTTTGCCCATTAGATATGATTTTCCCGTTTTGTTATACCTAAGTTCCCTAAAATTCAACAATAAGTAGTACCTACATATAACCTTAAATACTGAAACAATTTAAACTTCCAGAAAATGTTTCTATACAGCATAATTTCTCAGATTAGACTAAAACTTAAGTAAACCTAAAATGCAATCAGCTTCAGCCCGCCAGCGAGAAAACTTCATTTGCATGCCTGGTTGCTTGCAAACATTTTCGTTTCATGTTGCTATTGAATTTTTAATCAACTACTGGTAACTAAAAAAAAAAAGAAACAGTTACAGAATAAATGGAAATGTTACTGTTGCTGCCGTCGGACGATGCTCGGTGCAAAAATCAACCGAATTTACATGCAATGTGGCAATGGAATTATTCCACTTGCTCACTCCTAGCCACCCAAGCAACGCAACAACAAAATGTGCAGCAGCAGCAGCAACAAAATGTGCGCCACCAGCAGCAGCACAAAAGTGGAATACTTATGATATTTGCCTGGCTAGCGCATGTCCCTCCGTTCCTGTTGTTGTTGTTGTCACTGCATATACAAGTAGTCGAAGCCACGGCAAGGCAGAAGCGTTTCCAGAAAATCGAGCATGTTTTTTTTATTGCACTGCTGGTGCTTTCTTGCTCAATTTATGTCCGAACTCAAATTCGAACAGTAGCCGAAAGCAATGCCAGCAGAAAAACAACAACAACGATTTCATTCTAAATCCAAAATCAAAAAGACTGACAAAGCAACAATAACACAGCCGGTCGTGGGGCCAAGCCAATCCACCACTTCAGGCGGAGGCGGAGGGCGAAGGACAGAAACCATTGAGCGTGCTTCAGCTGCGGCATAAAGTTGCAAAGCAGGTGAGTGGTTAAGTGGCTGGAAAATTAAAATGTGTTGTAAACAAACAAGTGATGCTTAGACATTTTTGGGCTGTGGCTGCCACAGCCACAACGGTACCAGCAGCCGCATGACAAGGCCCAAAATTGGGGTTATTGCCGGGTGTTTTTGTGGCTAATGGCTTGCCGACGTGGGGTGAGGCGTTGGCGGCAACAGTGGCGCGTCGAACGGAGCGCACTTTCGTCGTGAGGCGTGAACGTACTCGGCCCACGGGTGGTATGAGTAATGTGCGCCTCAAATGGCAAATGGCATCGACTGCGCCAATGGGCGAATAGGCCATGCCAAGTGCCAACATTTGGCCGAAACAAAGTAGCAAGATTAAATATTAATAGAGTAATTCGTATCTTGTGAACGGCGCGACAAGCAACTTTACGTTCGATGTTGTTGTGTTGCGACCATTGCACGGTGTGAGATTAATGATGCTGGCCGAGTGGCACAGAGATCATTTTTTCAACGCAATTTTGTTGACCATTTAAAGGTGATGGATTTCGAAAGTTCAATTTCAAGTTTTTTGCAACAAGTGAGAATTAATTAAAGTTCGAAAGTGCTACGCAAAAAGTTGTGGGTCGTTTTAAAGGAAAAGAAGTGAGAAAAAAATACAGTTTTTCTGATGGAAAGTTGAATTTAATTGAAATTGTTTAATCAAATTCCTTTTAACTTGTTATTCTTCTTTGGACAATATAAATTTTTTTGCGGTAGTCGTAATTTTTAAAAATGTTTAATAATTCAGAAACTAAAGAATTAAAATTAAAAATTATTAAGAATTTAAATTTTTTTTTTTTATTTATTTTATTTATTTTTATTTATTAAAATATGCACCAAAGTGACACTAAACACAATTTAATTGAATAACCTAACTTCAATTACATTTAATATTAAAATTAATTATTTTTTTAAAGGTTTAATAATTTTAATAATTGCAAATAATTTTAATTTGCTTAGATAAATTTTAATGTTTGAATTTTATTGTTATTAATAATTGAAATTTAAATTATTTATTATTTCTTTCATTTAACTTATAAATTCAATTAATTTTTTTTAATTCAATGAACTTATGAATTTTATTTAATTTGTTTAGTTAAATACACTGCTTATTATATTATTTTCAGCTATAAATCAATTGATTTAAATTCAGATAATTGAATTTATTTAATTGATTACATTAAAATTAATTAATTTCATTACATTGAGTTAATAAACTTGATGAAATTGATATTAAATTAATTAAATTAATTCATTTCAAATAACCTTATTTTAATTGTAGTTAAGTTAGTTAATGTAATTCAATTTTAAACTTAACAACTTCATTGAATTTTTTTAAAATATCATAGTATGACTAATTTAAATATTATATAGAAAATTACTTAAAATATTAAATTTAAGCTATTGAGTTAGAACTAATTAATTTACATTTCGATTTGAATCCATTATTAAGTAATTAAATTAAATTAAAATGTTGAAATGTTAAATAGTTTCAACTACAATTAACAAAAATTATTTAAATTAAAATTAAAATTTATTTAAAGGAATAATAATTATTTATAATTAACAAATAATTTATATTTTTCATTTTTGTTTTTATAATATTAATTCTAATCATTAATTAAAAATTTAACTATTCAATTGGAAATTGGTAAAATAATTAATTTTTTTATTGTAATGCTTATTTAATATTTTAAATCAAATTTAAATAATTAATTTTAATATTAATCAACCAACTTTAATTAAACTTAAAAATTTAATACACATTTAAATTTAGTTTTAGTGTTCTTTATTTATTATTTTATTAAAGCTTTTTATCTGTAAAATTAATCCAAATATGGAGTTCAAATTTACATAATAAAATTAATATAAATAATTCACATTTTAATTGTAATTTTTTATTAACTATGAAAATCAAAATTTTAAAATATATTTTATTAATTTATTATTATAATTTTATTTTATATTAATTGTACTTAAACTTTAGAGTAATTCTTATTTAAATTGTTTACATAATTTCTTAAATTCATCAAAATCAAAATTTATTTTAATTATTTATTCAAATATAAAATTTTTAAAAATTGATTTATTTTTCATTTATATTTATATTATAATATATTTATATAAGTTTTAGTTCCTCGAATTCATTTAGTTTCAATCTTTTCTTTTCCAATTTCTTTAATTAATTAAATTTTATTTAAACTGAACTTAATTAATTTACACTAAATTGAAATTAAATTAAATGTTTTAATTAATTTGTTTACGTTATACATAACTTAAATTGATTTAGTAATTCCAATTTAAATTCATTTATATTTTATTTATAAGTAATTACATTAATTAGTTACTAATTAATGAAAATATTGATTGAAATATTAATTTTTTCAATTTTTAATTTATGGATTTTAATTAGCCCCATTTAGGTATTTTTAAGTTGATTTTAATTAACTTATATTTTCATTTTTTTATTAAAATATTTAATTTATAATAAAATTATTTAATAAGCATGTATTAATTTACATTATCGTTTGAATGTATTAATAAATTAATTTAGTAAAATTAATTAATATTAAATTTAAATCAATAAGTCAAACTTAAAATTGCAATTAAACATGAATTAAATTACTATTTACTCATTTAATCTTAATATTTTAAACAAACGAATTTAGTTAAATTTTAATTATTAAATTCAAAATAAATTTAATTGATTTAATTAATTTAGTTAAATTTTTATTACTAAATTCCAAATAAATGTCATTAAATGCTTAAATAATAAATAAGTTATTTTATTTTAAATAATTTTTTTAAATTAAATTATTTTCATTTTAATGAAATTTAACGTAATTTCAGAAATTAAATTCAAATATATTTAAGCCAATGACATTAATAAATTAATAAATAAAACTAATTAGTCAAATTATAAAAAAATTTAAGTAAATTGCACTCAAAAAATAATTAAATTATTACTTCCTTAATTAATAACGATATCAATTACAAATTTTTTATTTTTATTAATAATGATATTTTTTTAGTAAATTTTTAATTGTTTAATTGTAAGTAAACCTAATGGAATTAATAAATAATAAATGAATTATAAAAATTATTAATCAATTAAATAATTTCAATTTTAATTTTAATTAAATTTAATGTAATTTTATAACTACAATTTAAATTTAATTAGGTTTGTGAAATTAATTTTATTCTACCTAGAATAAAATTCCAAAATTAAACAGCTTTAAATTTAATTAAATGATACACCCACCTTATTTATCTTCATTTCACCCACTCCCGACCAATGCATCACATTGGAATTGATGAACGACTCAGTTGTGCGCCCGCCCCATTGTGAATAGTTAATTGCACACATCGGACTGACGACAGTTTGTTGTAAAAGAAAAATACTGTCACACGCACAATGCGACAGCCAACAATTGAAACGCTTTTTAATTTTCTCATTAAATGGCAATTTTATCCGTTCAGCGCGTGTCGTTCGGTTACTCTCTTTCGCGCTGAAAAATAAATAAAAAAAGTATAACAAATAAAAATCGCCTTATCGCAGTAATTTCATTGTCAAAGTGATTGATGACCGACGCTTGGTTGGAGAAAATCGGCCATCAAACCGCAACGCCGAACGCTGACATGTTGCGCTCCATGTGCGTGTGTGTGTGTGTGTGTGTGTGTACATAAGAAAACGTATCACTATGTGTGCGTGTGTGTGCGTGTATTACTTTGTTAGCAGCAAGGAAGCCATATTTATTTTATTAACGGATATTTGCCATACTTACTGTTACAAATTAAATTCATAGCAACTGACGACAGGCGCTGCAAATCCTTGGATGCTTTTGTTGTTATTGCTGCTGTTGATATTTTCCATGCAGCCATTGTCCGCCAATGCTGGGCAACCACACAGACAGGCAAACGTGAATATGCATAAAGGATAATCGACGAACATAAATGTCCGTCTGTTTGCTCTATGTGCGGCTTACTCGCTGTCCCAAGTGCGTTGCTGCTAGCATAGATACACTTACAATTGTACACACACACACACACACACATATATAGGCACTCAAACAAGTAGACATGTTGCAGTGGCGCACTGAAAAGGTGCCTGAGGGGCAGTTGAGTTTTGTAATTCTACAATATTTATGAGTTCCGGTTTGAACACAATGTTTGTTACAATTCAGTCACTTCTATTTGTCCTTCTAAGCATTAGCGACATGAATCTTAAATAGAATTAAAGTTGCACTTCTGCCACGGTTCAAGTTGTGCCAGCAACTTGAATAAGCTACGGTGGTAGTGAAACCTGCGTTTGACAATTTTCATGCGTATTTTTTACACTTAAAGATTTAACTTTGGTTGCTTTGATGACCCTAACCAAGATATATCCTTTCTTGATTGAATTGATTTGGTGGTTTGATTCGACTCAAACTGGAGTCAACCCTTTGATTTGTAGGTCATGGTAGGTGCCAGCGTTCCAGAACATATTTAGGTCAAATTAGACCCAATGTGGTATCACCAAATCGCCATTTCCTCTTCTCATTGAGTCTCATGGCAGCCTAAATTAGTTAAGAAGCGTTCAAAGCCCCTTTTGTCAAACTTTAATGATAATTGTTTCTCGTGACTTAAATACAGTCGTGAGGACATAAAAGAAGAACATAATTTTGATCATTTGAAAAATATTATCTCTGCACATTTCATCAAAATTCTACGTGTTTTTAACAAAGATCAGTCGAAATTTCCACTCAAATTCTTGAAATTGAATTAAAGTATCTCAATAACTTCGATTTATTCTGACCAAACACTTCACTACCAAAATATGTGTGCACAGTAGACATGATTTAGTGTTGTATGGAGATTCTTAATAATGGGTTCTCGATTCTCCGCAACCTCTCATTCTATGCGGTTTGGTGAAAAAGTGCATGAGCCAAAAAATTTTGGGGCTAAATGGCGTCGCATCGAGGTCAAAGTTCACAAAAAAATTCGGAAATTCGACAAATTGCTCCACAGCTGGTCAGAAGTTGCTCTTAGAGGGTTAAAATCTATGACTGACCCCCACTAGTTTTCCCTACTGAACATTTCTTTCAAACATATTTATACCCCATCTCCAACCCTTAATGGGGCTGCCATACAAAATGGTCGTTTTTACAAAATAGGCTCCCACTGCTCTCAGGTTGCCCATAGACGTGTCAAATGTATGATCGACTCCCATTTATTTTCGCTTTCAAATGTTTCTTCCAAACATACCTACCCGCTATCTCCAAGTCTTAAGGGGGCTGCCATACAAAATTGGCCATTTTCTATGCCATTGGCTCCGCACTTGTAAATGTAGTAGTTAAGTAAGCGAGAAAACATCGTATCTCGGAAACTACTACACCGATTTAAATAATTTATTCAGCAATTGCCAACATTCTTGAGTAAAAAAAATACAAAATTAATGAAGGTTCAGAAATTCACCACCAGAGGGCGTCCCGCATACGATCGGAGTTGCGAAGTTGTCAACTTTTGGGTTTCTACAAAGCAATAATCAAAATGTATTGTCGAAACCCCATTAACCCCCCCTCCCTCGAATATAATTGCAATCCTAATTGAGTGTTAAGAAGAAATTGTTTGATTTTTGTGAGAAAATGTGAATTTTTTATTCAGCCGGATACCTAACATCCTCCAAAGGGTTGATAAGGCAAGGGTTACTTTATATATCTGCAAAAAGGTCTTAGATCAAACCGTACACATTGGATCTATACGGCCATAGTTAGACCCATCCTATGGGTGCTTGATATGGTGGAACACTTTAGAAAAAGCCATACTCCTCCAACACCTTCAAAAAGTTCAAAGGGCAGCCTGTGTTAGTATTTCAGCAGCTCTCAGGACAACACCAACCTCAGCCTTAGAAGCTTATTCCACTAGACCTATTTTTCAAGAAATCAATGGCAATTACAAAGACATAGATTACGGGCCTCCGGTCATTGGCTGGAATCAAATACGGGTCACAGTAGGATACTTTCTCGCTGAGGTCAAGAAGGAGAACTCGATTATTATTCTCGCCAACTTCTCCTCAACAAAAAATACTCTAGTACCATCACAGACAGAAATAGCTGGGACGGCTCAAAAAAAACTCTTTCTTCTTCTTCCGCGGCTTTGCACGCAAGTTTAAAGTCAATAAGGCCAACAAATCAAGTTATCCTTAACCCTTTGTTGATCCCGTCAGCTTTTTATGCAAAATACTTATCTAAGAATTTCTCATTTGAAATGCTTTCACCACATTTGAAGTCAATTAGCGCACTAAGTCATGTTTCGATTTTCAAAAAAGTGAAAAACACGTATCGAATTATTTCGCATGTTAAGTGCTTTCAATTTAGTTAAAGGAGACAATTTTCATCTTTCATTTGATACCCACATCTTCATCATTGCACAATCGCAAATATTTAAAAAAATATTTGAAATGTGTATGTCCTTAAAATTTTAAAGTCCTTTAAGAAGGTTTTTGGGTCAGAAAATGAAAAACTGACTATGCCAGGATATATATAAATATATATAAATGACCTCTTGTTTCACGTCTATATCAACATTTGGATGGGTCTCGGAAAAATAAAAAAATTTTTTCGCACGGTGTAATAAATGAAAAGTTGGTCTTTTCACTCCGTGCATCATAACTATGTCATTTTTCTTTCAATTCTATTTATGTTAGGCTTAATATTTGCTCAAATAATATATCTTTCATATTAGATTTTAAAACCAGAGGAGATCATTTATTTTATCTATAAAAAAAACCATTCAAAAATGTATAATTTTTGAAAATGGTCAAAAAATTCAATTTTTTCAAATTTCATCGTCAGTAACTTCCCAAAATCTCATCTGATTTGGACAATCAATATATCGGAAAGATTGGAAAGGTTAGTTAATTACCTTCTGAACGAAGATACCACTTGCGTTAGTCTGATGGTTGGTTTACGAGATATGTGGTCATAACTGAAATAAGAGGGAAAAAACGTGTTTTTCGAAGATTTTTCGAAAACGCTTCTTAAGAAATTTTTTTGATTTTCAGTTTCGTGTTCAGCAGCAGAAGATTAGTCTAAAAAATACTTTTATTTTTAGGAGCATTTTTCATGTCGAGTAGTGTTATGCAAGATGGTTTGAGACCAAATAAATCGAAGGGGATAGCAATCCAGTGGCATCGCAATGGGCCTAATTTGACTCTCGTTGAGGAGCAGCAACATCTTCCTACCCTAACAACTAAATAGAGATGACTAATGATGAACATTTTTTATGAGTGAAAGAATTTTTAAATGCATTTGAAATATTTTGCAAAAATATTTTCTAAACATTTTTTACAGTATTTTGAACAAAATATGCAACACTTTATTTATAAAATTTATTACGAAAATAATTCCAAGCACGCCGCTACTGTATGCATTCTGGCAAAGATCCCCAACCAAACAGTGCCACATGTAAATTGAAATCGTACTGAATACGAAGTGAATTTAGTTTCAATTTATTGTGTTGTGTTTTGTTGTTGTAGTGTGTGTGTGTGTGTGGGTGCGTTTTTTTTTTCAGCGCCAAGGATTCTCTCTCGCTCTTGTGGCAGCAAAAAGGGATCAACAAGCATTCGTAGCCATTCCATTTAGCATTTAATGAGGATAAATAAAATGTAAATGCAAAATTTAACAAAATTATATTCAAGGTCATGTGACTGTCGGACACGCTGAATGCTGACTGCTTGCTGACTACTACTTTTTGTTTTTGTTTTTATTGGTGGCATGCAAATTGCACAAATTGTGGCTATTGTTGTTGTTGTTATAATTGTGTGTGTGTGTGGGCCTTATACGTAATTAGAAACTTGAATGTGCTTTGTTGGATTTTCCAACTGGGTAATTAAATGTTGGACAAATTAGAATATATTTGCCAGTTGTGAACTCAGTTTTCTGTTAACACTGACACACATGAATCAAAAGAGAGAGAAGACGTTAATTAAAATTTGCTGACAAAATAATTGAAATACATAAACTTTTCGTAAGAGAATTACTGAATGCACTCACATTGCAAATTTATTTATTTATATAAAGTTTTGTTAAGTGTCTTAAAATAGCTTAAATAGCTCATTAAAAATTTCAAGCTCCATTGATCAATTATCGTAGAGACACAAAAGAAAAACTTTCAATCGAAATAAATAAGAAAATACGAAAATGCAAAATCAGCAATCAGCAGCAGCGAGGCAATTTTAGAATCAACCGTCATCAATAAGCGTGCGTTTACATTGAAAACAACAACAACAATGGCAACAACAACAACAGCAACAATAACAGCAGCACAAGGGCCTGGAAGCATGCGGCGAGTGCGCCACGTAGACAACGCGTTGCGGCGTTTGTAATCCTTTTGCGGGACACAGACACAACGGGATTAAAAAGACGAGAACGACGCGCTGGCTGGGGCACAAAACGTTGGCCAGCCAACAATAACAACCTTAATGCGACCTTACAGCGGCCCACGGCTACAGACAAAAAAGCAGCGCCGCAGCGACAATCAAATATTCGAACAGCGCTGCAAAGCAATAACAAACGTTAACTGATTAATGGGATTATTACAAGGATTGCCAGGATAGCAAATCAAAAATGTGATTTAGTGAAATTAAATCGCAGGGGTACAAAATGCCAAATGCCAATCGCTGGAATGAATTCAATGCAATGCAGAGAAAAAAAATAAAATTAATTAATTTAGGATAACGAATAAATTAATGAATGAAGGATATATTAGATTTTACGGGATAAGGAAGAATTAATTATACTAAGAAATAAAATATAATACTGTTAAGAACAATGAGAAAGGATGGGAAAATTAAAATAACAGTTACTAATCTTTCTATAAGAAAGATTAGAAAGATAAGAAAGCCATGAAAATAAAACTGCTGAAGATTTCTAAACCATGAAATGAGAAGATGAGAGGAATTAGTGGGCTGAGAAATGAACGATGAGGACAATTAGGATCACAAAAATAGGAGTAGACTACATAAATTAAATTTCATACGTTTTATTAAATTTCACATAAATTAAAGTTCAATAATTTCATTAAATTTCACATAAATTAAACTTAGTGAGCAAACAACTTACTCTGCAAAATTTCAATGAAATCGAAGCAAAATTACAACCACCAGGATGTGAAAAAATTAATATTAGCAATGAATGTTATCTTGGGTCATAAAAGCTATGTTCATATTGTTTGTAATTTAATAAAAATCTTTTTATAAATATGTATGTACGTAGATAAAATGCAATCATTTCAAAAGCAATCGAAATTAAAAATTCAACAAATTGCATCACAGCTGCTCAGAAGTTGCTCTGAGAGGGTTAACATCTATGACTGACCCCTACTAATTTCTCCTTCTGAATATTTCTTTCTAACATACTTAGCCCCTATCTCTAACCCATAATGAGGCTCCCATACAAAATCATTGTTTTTAAAAAATGGGCTCCCACTGTTCCCAAGTGTCTCCCAGACATATCAAATGTAAGACTGACCCCCATTGATTTTCCCTTCCGAATGTTTTTTCTATACATATCTAACCGCTATCTACAAGTCTTAAGGGGGCTGCCATACAAAACCGGTAATTTTTAATGGAATTGATTGTTCACTTCTAAGCGAGGAAACATCATATCTCAGAAAATATAATACTAAACCGATTTGAATGATTTATACAACAATCGGCAACATTATTCAATACAAAAAATACAAAATTATTTAAAGTTCCAAAATTCACCACCAGAGGACACCTCCCACACAAAGAAAGTTATAAGGTGGTAAACCTTTTAGTTTGTACGACGCAAAAAGCAAAATGTATTGAAGCAGCCCCATTGAATTCCCCATTTCTAATACAATTGTAATTGGAATTGATTTTCTAAAGCTTTGTTCAATAAATTTTTCCACCAACAACAAAGCATTAGTTGGCCGATTGCTATTAGCATTCAACCAAACGTTGAAAATATTAACCAAACGTTGAAAATATTGCAAATTTACATAAAACTCTTCACTAAAAAATACCAACCTTGTATACGCGTAAATATGCACAGAAAAAAATTTTACATCACAAGGTACATACAACTTGTACTTGTGAAAATAAAATATAAAAACTTTCGAAATTAATAAACTGTGTTTTTTTCGATTCCCCTTCAAAATTTTAACTCAATATTTATTTAGTCGTTTTCTTTGTTTCTTTATTTTATAACGTCACTGTTCAGTGGTGAAAGGAATCAGCAAAATTTTGCTCCTGCCAGAGCTAAACTATATAAAGTTTAAAACTATAGTAAGTTGTAGCAACTCGCTCATAATAAATTTTGAAATATTGAACTCCAATGTGAAAGGAAAAATTTGCTATTTGAATGTAGACAATTTTTTTTTTTTCAAACTATAAAAGCTTACTTTAGGAGCTTATAATTTCTATGTTGCAAAATATTTTTTATTTTTATTTTATTTATTTTATAGGCCAAATCTCATTTCCCCCTCACCCAACCAAAACCTCCATATTTCGAATACAATTGAACAGAATCAGCAAAATATTGGTCTTGCCAGACCTAAATTGGGGACTCGCTCATAATATTTTTTTTTAATATTGAAACCCAAAGTGAAAGCAAAAATTTGC